>JAVJIF010008777.1:0-182293 GCA_038442645.1 Agave tequilana
GCAAGACGGGCCTCATGCTTTTGAGCGACAAGGTGGGCGCAAACCGCTCACTAACCAAAGGCTCCAGGTTTGAGCGGCTAAGACGGCGCCATTCCTCTACATCCTTCCCAAATTTCATCCACCAGGAGTTCCAAAGCAGTAGCCTGGTGATACCCCTCAAAATCCCGAATACTTTTGATGCCACGGGAGAGGACCACCTTTAACTTTGAGAACGGCATAGTCGAGCCCTTCAAAACCTGGTCGATAGTTCGCCCTAAGCCTTTATGAAAGCTATCGACGAGGTCACCTATATAATCGTTCTCAACCTCAGCCACTTCTGGTAGAGAGGTAACATCAGAGAAATCCACCAGCCTGGTCGATACTATCGTGGAAGGAGCAATGGGAACATCAACAGCAGGACAGATTGTCAGTGTTCTCTGCGGAGTCTTCATGGAAATCAGTGCGCTAGCCACCGCTGAGGTAGGGCTGGCAACCATCTCCTGAACAGCAGGCTCAACCACCAGAGTTGGGGAAGTAGGGCTTGTAATCACCCTTAGCTCCGCACTTGGCAAAATTGTCGGCCCTCACTCGTTGATATAGTTAGGAGTGAGGGGACCTCCGGAACTGCTACCCTTCAACCTCTGGTCCTTCGGCTGACTTGGGCCTATAAGAGGGTAGGTCGCCATATAGCGCATCCAACACAGCAGCATCCGCCGCGGTCGAAGTGCTCATATCACCCTAGACTCCCCAAGAAGATCAGCCGGTTCCCTTGAAGCTAATGCACCTTGAGGCCAAAACACCTGTAACAAGACTGTGTTTAGACAGGACACAACATGCAATAGAAGCCAAGAGGTCAGGACAGTACACATAATGACGTCGCCTCAAACATCTCGGCAGCCGCATCAGTCTCCATGGGCTCCATCAGAAAATTCTTGGCGGAATCAGCACGAATGACCGGCCCGCTCGCCGAATCTCCTGTGGACCATTCAATAGAGCTCGATGCCACAGGACTTCCTTTGGAAGTCCCAGCGCCCGAGGGACCAATGTCGGCCACATCACCTCGGACTCCTCCGGACGGGCAAAAGACCAGCTTCAGTTCCATAAGAAAAATAGGAGATTATAATGTTCCCCTTGCTCTCCAGCCGCCTCAGCTCCTATAATCAAAAAGAATTGATAGTAAGTCAATGGGAACACACAAAAAGGCGTATTATATGAACGGGGTTAATCTTACCCAGACCCAGAGCAAATTCACCGCTAGTCGGTTCAGCATCCGACGGTTCAGCCGCTAATGGGGCAGCAGGAGGAATCGCTGTTGAGGGATAACCTCTACGACAATCGTAGGAGCTTGGCGGCGGGGCTTCTTCGCCAACTTTCCTACGAGAGCTACCTTCCCGCTTTCTTTTGAAGTGGACTTCAGAATCCTCTTCCTCCACTTCTTCTACACAAAGAGGGGGAGCCGTCCCCATCACACCAGAGCCAGTTGCAGGAGTCTCAGCCCCCGCTCCCACCTCGAAGCGAGAGGACTCTCGGCATCTGAGGCCTCGCTGTCTTCCACAGCAACAACTCCTCTATACCTGGGGTGCGAACCCTTTCCTGCCCCTCTTCTCAGAAGCCTTCCGTTTCAACCGCTGAGAAATTAACTTCACACCAGAGCTGTTGGCCTTGAAATCGAGGGGTGTGGAGTTGGAAGTGGCATACCATTGACAGAAGCACAGGGTCATTACAAGATTGGGACTCTTCAACGGCGTACGCAGCCGCGCCCAATACCGCCTGCAGTAAAGAATCGCCAGGCACGGGCCCCGTCAATAAGACTCCCCATGAGGCCAAATCAAGATTGGGGTGCCCACATACAGTTGGTCATATCCAAACTGCCGAGCAAACCGACTTGGAACGTAGGGCTCCAAATAGCAGGTGTCCCCGCTTCTATACAATAAATGTGAGGACCGGATGCTGACCAGCCACTCAAAAAACTCCCCGCTCAAGGAAGACCGCCCTTCCCCCGCATTCTCGGAACTCCTCGTCATATCCTGCGCCCCGAATACGGGGAAACAACGGAGAGAAGACCGTAAACGTCATATCGATGCACTAATTTACGGGCCTCAGCCACGTATTTCTTCAGCCACGAACGTCCTTCGAATCAGCGGAGGAGCGCCGTTCGAACACCTTGCGGAGGTCCTCTCCAGCTCCAATCAGCGAAGGACAATGTAAGGCGAACCACGCCATCAGATAGGTGTAGGGCAGACCTATCCTAGGATTGGGTCCGTCACAAGGCAAAATGGCCCCCTTTCCACGCTTCGTTGCTGGCGGCCGGCAAAAAGCCTTCGTTAATGCACGGAGGCCTCTTGAATGCAGCACACCATGGCTGGGAGAAGACCCAGACGGTGACCATGTACCAAACAAACGGCGGCAGCAAAACATTCGGATGAACGATGTCACCCGAAGAAGATGGCACTACGCATTTCTTCAGCCAGACGGTTTAGAAACTGGCCAGCAGTGCCTCCCGAGACATAGGCTGACGAGCCTGATGATGGAAGCTCCGAAGGACACCACCCTTCTCATAGGGACCATCGTCTTCAGTTATGACAAGATCCCTTTGAAGGTGCATCTGCATCCGTTCTAAGATATCCCCATCAGCAACTCCGCAATGTGCTGCTTCAGGAGCATTCCTCATATCCGGGAACAAGTAATTCCCCCAGCTCTTCAAGCTACAGGAAGTGCCCTTGCTGCCACCATGGATGTCGGAACAAATGTGCAAGTGGCACATTAACTCCCAATAAGTCTCGAATAAGGCAGGCTCCTGCTTCTCCAGAAGAGCCAGCTCCGCCTCGCACGGAAAGTATTCTTCATAAGGGAGAGACTCGAAAGGCAAAGCAGAGGTTTTCATATCTCATGCAAGGCCATACCCAACTCGCGACAGGGGTAAAGAAAGTCCCTGAAGCTGGGCAATATAATTCAAAGATGGCGTAAAAGCACACCACATTCATCTAATGCCGTGGCAGGTCGCCTGACGGCCTCATAGAGGTTCAGCCTCTCCAAATCCTCCTCGAAATGAGCAAGGATGTAGGTAGTCAAATCCGCCCACCACGTCTTCGAAGGGTGAATCCAGCCTGGAGCCCTGAAATCAGTGGCCGGGTAGTTCCCATTAACCTTGAAGAATTGGTTGCCAAAGTTCAACGCCACTGCAGGATTTTCTCCCACTGGGATGTCTCGCGACACATTCCCAGGATGTAGGCCCATTATGCAACGAGGAGCCCCGCTCTTGCATAACCAGGGGACTGAAGCATCAATCTCCCTATGTGGACGGAGTTGGTATTTCGGCTCACATCCCATGCCATCTTCCGAGCCTGTGTCACACACTGGAAGGAAGATAGAGAGAAATGCCGCTTGTTGGATGGAAGGTAAACTTCTCATTGTCCAACTGGAAGATCCATTGCCCTTCTCCTGCATGTAGTTGGTGATCAGGATCTGGCGCGGCGTCCCCAAACATGAAGTCAGGCTTCCTATAAGTCTGACGGTCAATGTCTTCAAGAGGAGTTGTGGTCAGGATACTCCTCGTGGTATATTGATCACCACTATGAATGAGCGTGTCCTGAACGATGGAGCTTCCCTCGCTAAACAGAGAAGCTTGCCCTTGAAATTGCAAGCTGATATTGCCATCAACTCCGCTGGTCATCCCAAACAGATTGTTCAGGGGACCGGAATGTAGTGCACTGCAAGAGCAAAACGAACTATGATTAGTTCACCAGCCAAGCGAACATGAGAGTATAAATTTCACCAAGGCATAGTCTCGCCCAGTGAGCAAAGCGGCAAAGCGATAGCATCAACAAAGCTTAATCTCGCGGACAAGTCTGCATCTTGCAGAAAATGCCCAAGTATTAACTTCGCTTAAGCAGAAAGTGGTATAGCCCTAAGGGCTGACGTCATCAAAAGGCATTATGGTCAAAAATCATTCTTGACGGCCATGATCGAAGGGACAGACCCGTATCCTGTTCTTCAACAACGAAGACCGCCCAAGCAATAGCTTCATACAGAAGCTTAGACAAGAACTGTTCAGTTCTTAGTTCCCCGTCAAGAAAATAAGGGAAATTCAGGGAAACAGATTCCCTAATGAAAACAGATCATGTTCGATCGTTCTGATAGCCAAATATCGGCTTTAAAAGAGAGACGACATTCTCTAATCGAAAGGAAAAGATCCCTACCAGCGATTGGTCGTTCGATGACCGGAGGAGGAGAAGGACCCTCCGTTGCAGAAGTTGCCACTTCTTTCCCCACTCGTCTCTTGGGCGCCATTGAAGAACTATGGCAGTTCTTGAATTCTTGAAGAAGAAAGAAGAAGAAGAGTCAAGTGCTCTGAAAAATTAAAAGAGAAATGATGACTCTCTCTCTCAGCCCAATCGGGCTTTTATAGGCCAATCAGCGCCTGAAACGACGCCTCGTAAACAGTACAGGCTGTCGTTTCAAATTAATTTGAAACGCCGCCTAAAAGCGCCTTCCCGAGAAGCGCTGCTTCAGCCACTAGGGGTTAACTTCGCCACAAGTCAAAGTGCGGACTTTGCACGAGTTCATCAAGAACTTCGCCAAAAAGATTGCCTTAGCCCACTAAAGACACAGTTCGCCGATATGCCAGCATCGTGCGAAGCTCATTCAAAAAGGACCCTGTCCTTAACTCTGCACAATGTTTAGCCCCGCTATGGCCAAATTCTCAATGAAGGCAGGCTAAAATCAGATGAGCAGAAAATGAACTTTCATTAATTTAAAAGGAAAGGTACATTGATACTACATCAAAGTTGTATTTCATACAACAGATTCAGTTGCTCAACCGGATCATTTGCGCAAAAGGCATACAAGTGGTTTTATTTGCTTCCAAATCAGACCAACTGGACACGAAAGGCCTTCCTCCTGCACAAAGACCGTAACCAGTTGTGCCATAAGGACAGGGCCATAATTTTCCACATAATGGCAGATTTTGCCACCAGGAAGCTGGATCACCTTTAATGAAAATTGGCAATGAACTTATCGCCGCCAACACGATAGATCACCTATAATGGGAATTGGCAGTGATGTCAGTGATCTCACAGGTGTGACGTCCGCTTTCTGAAGCGGATCATCTCCAACGAAGCGGCCACCATCCTCACCTCAGAACGAATCATCTCGGATGAGCGGCTGCCAACAACCTCTGGGACACACATCAGCTGCCTTAAGTTGTTCCTCCTGCTTAAAAGTAAAGCTTCAACCGGGAAAGCATAAGGCAACTTTTTGGTCTCTTTCATCAAGACATATGATCGGCGAACATAGCTCACTGCAATGCAAAATTGGAGCAAGTTAGCAGTTAAACACAGAAGACACTGCAAAAGCGCTAAAGCCGAATTTTTTGGGGCAAAGCAATCCGATTTCAGTTAAAGCAGAGGATAAGCCTCGCTCGCAACGCAGTGATGGGCTAGCTCAGCATACGCTAAGTCCTAGTCTTGCCTATATGGCTAAGCCAGACTGATCCTGAGGGACACAGTCTTAGCCTCACCTATATGGCAAGACTGGCTCAACCTTGAAGATACCAGGTCCCAAGTTCTGCCTGTGCAGCGGACTTAACATGCAATGATCTTTCTGTGATCAAGTCAGAATGATAGCTTCATTGGGGAAGCTATGTCAAAATCTTTCTCTGCAGACCAGTCAATTGCAAGATGAAGAACAAGGGAAACTAATCCCTGAAGCAGCTGTTAAAGCTGAATTAAGGGAGATGAATTCCCTAAAATCGGTGAAGTCATTGAATATTCAAGACTTACCGGTCCTTGGCCGGATAATGACCAGAGTGGGCATTCCCACTACTTCAGAGATCAGAGTATCTCTCTCAACCAAGAGAAGAGGAGAAGAGCAGATCACTTCTCTTCAGAGGACCTCAAATGTCCTATTTATAGGCCCCATGTCCTGAGCTCTGCCGCCTCAAGCGTGGAAACATGAGCGCATTCAAGGCATTTACTGCGCCTTGAGAAAAGGGACGGTTTCCCTTGGAACCGTGCAAAGGAAGAAACGTCTCCCTCATAAAGGCACTTATGGCGCCTTGAAGAAAGGGAATATCCTCCCATGGAAACGTGCAAATCGGAGAATATCTCCCTTGATCAGCATGAAGAAAGGAGTAATCCTCCTCGTAACTGGCCCACGGCAGTTGGCCTCGGGAAAAGCGACAAACGGTCCAGGGTGAACGTATCTCCAGATGTTCCAGAACGAACCTACCTAGCCGCGAAGCTACCCAGACGCGAGTCTACATGATTCCTCGTCGAATCTAAATCCCAAAGCAGTATTGAAAGCGAAGCTGAACTCAACAGTCATGGCGACGTTCATACTCCACACACCACCAATCAAAGCAGTTCAAAGTATTTCGAAGTCTGGACTATTGCAGACTTTCAAAACTTTGAAGGGGGTCTTGTTGACACTTAAAAAAGACAAGATTCTTATTGGTCCGAACAATGTCTAAACTTGTTGACATTTACAAAAGACAAGTGACAGACGAGCTGAAGACCAGTTTTCACCCATCTCCAAGGGATAAGGAAGCAACTTGGACTCCACTAATCCAGCAAGCAGACGGTGAACCCGGATTGTTTCTAAACAGACCTCAGCAGGTCTAAGATGCTAGCACTTAGCATTACATGAGCCCAAAGGGATAGCCTCGCCTGAGAGGTTAGTATCACTCGACTTCGCCTCGAAGCCATCCAAAGCCTCGCCAGGAAGCTAACTCGCAACTTTGCCACAGAGGACTTCCAGCTCCGCCAAAGGGTTTCTTTCGGACTTCGCCAGAAGCTGCCTCTAGCTTCGCTACGAGCTCAATGCGGGCAGCTCCGCCATTGGTCTGCTATAGTCAACCTTTGACCAATCAAATCTCCAGATGAGATCGGATCCATTCAGATCAAATCAAATTAAGATCAAATCAGAGATCAAATTTGGCAGTTGATTGCCACAATCTCTTGACTCTCCTAAAAACGAGTAAGAAGATCAGGGGAAATCCTCCTACGATATGGAAAGGATCAAGAAGATCAACCGACCTGCCAATTCTAACTTCGCAAAAGCTGATCTTAGCCTCGCAGCAAGGCTACTTTCCAGATTCAAACAGATTTGATTCAATCTGTTTCTATATTTTCAAGGGACGATTATACCCTTGCTCTCCCTATAAATAGCCCATCAGGGCCACAAGGAGGGGAGAGGACGGACAGGTGCAAGAGAGAGGACTCCACAAGCAGAGGCTTCTTCACAACGCACCGTGCGCTCTTGAATTCAGAGACTTTATAGAGAATTGCTTTCTCTATCCAGGGTGTTGATACCTAACAACGTCCTTCTTCTCAAGGAATCTCCGGAACCAGGCGAGAAGGAATTCCTAATTGAAGGCGATTTTGAGAAGCAGCAAGAGGGTTCTACCAACCTTCTGTTCTCTGATTCCCCGAACCAGGCGAGAAGGGAATCTCATCGCTCGCATCGTCAAAGGGACAAAGTGGTCGCGCGCTGACCAGACTCCTATCGGCACACTTCTCCAGAATCTCTGAGGAGATCTACTTGTAATCTTTTTAAGAATACTTGTAATTTAGCTCCTCAAACTCTTTTTTGTAAGTTTTCCCCTTTGCAAACATAATGGAAAACAAAAACTACTCAAAAACTCCTCTCCCTGATTTTAGAAAACCCAGGGTATTTATAAGAAGAGGGGGAAACCAGGGTACTGTACGGAGCCGCGCGTCAGATCTTGGCGCACGGCTCCACAAGGGAGCCGCAGAAACGTTGCTATGGCCGCATTTTCGCGGCCATAGGGCGGCCACTAGCGCAGTGCCTGATCGGTCACATATATTGCATATACATTATCACGTTACCATATTTTTTATCTAATAAATCTTATTAATAAATCTTATTCTTCTTGGTTAAATGTTGGCCTATTGTTAAAGAAAGGGAAGAGAAACGAGCCCAAAATCCCATCAAAATTCTGATTTAAATCAGAATTAATTCAGATTTAGAAGATCAGGGCAAATTGAGGCAGATCAGAGAGGATGTAATCGGTTGAACATCGGTTAAAATGGATCTTTACAAATTAGTCAGTTTAAAGCTAGAGAGAAAAGCCATTTTCAAACCTGAAGCTACAACGGGAAATCCAGAACCAGATAAAGTTGGATCGCGAAACGAGGAGGTATACCCCCCAACTGTGGCCACTTGGCCACAACCAGGCCATGAAAACGTGGCCGTTTGATTACGGTTGGGGGAGCTTTGCTCCCCCAATCTTCTTACGCCCTCTCCCATCTGGTTTTTCCTGATAAAAACCATTTTCGACAAAGAAGAAGGAAGCGAAGACTAGGATTAAATTTCTTGTTCATTTTTAGGGTTTTAGGAGCATTGTTAGATAGCTTAGAGAAGTTGTATATCCTCTTTATTTTTTCAGTTTAGACCAGCAAAGAGAAAAGAGTGGAATTGAGTGTGTAATTCGTCTTTGAAGTGACAATCAAAGGAGCTTCTACTCCCTTATTCTACTCAACTCGAATTTGGTATGTTTATGTTTGATTTTCATTCTCTGTTTTTGTTTTTCTTTCATCATGAGTAGCTAAATCATTTTCTGGGCTCACTAATTAATCTTTTCTACCTCCTCTCTCTCGATTGATTCTTATGAAAAAACTCTCTTGAATCATAATGCCTAAAGTTAAACTTTATTCTTGAAAGCTCATGAGGATGCTCTTCTTTTAAACTTGGACTTTCAAAGCACAAATATTTTCAAATCATTGTTATTCCATACTTGTTTCTTCGCGCTTGATGGTTTAACACTCTATTTTTAATGTTGTGTTAAGAAAGACCTCAAGATTTAATCTAAAATCATCTCATTTGTTTTACTTGAACATTAAAAGAAATTTTGTTTTTGCCTATGATAAAAGTGATGCACCAAAAATGTTCTTGAGATAAGTAAGTAGTTGAGTAGAAAATTAGTGAGCCCAGATCTTTTCCTATATTAAAACAACCAAACAATCTTCATCATTTTTAAAGATCACCTTTTTCAAAGCCTTCTCTAATTTTTAAGTTTTTCTTTTAATCACTTTCTTTCTCTCCATTCTCTTTTCAACTAAAAATAAACATCATTCTTTGCTTTCTAAACAAAAACACCAAAAAATTTCATCGCATTCCTCCTCGTGGACACTACCCGTTAGCCAAAGCTAGACGGTAATTCATATTACTTTCATTTCACAATCAATTTTTTTGCGCCGTTGTCGGGAAGGGAATGGTGTATTTATTTTTTAACAAGTTTGGTGTCTTATTTCAGGGACATCAAGATTCAGATTTAGCACTCAAGCTTTGCAGGAGAAGACTTACTATTCTGTGCTCTTACTCTCGAAAGTAGGAAACAGAATTTCAAGAAATTGCAGCACAACTTTGAAAATTTTGTGAACTACTAAAAACTCTTTTTTGCAGGACATATTGCTTGCAAAAATAAAGTTTTTTTATGTGTTATTATTCTTGCTATATCTGATATTCACAATCCCTGGTTTTAATCCAACAATTTTCTTAATGATTGTTAAATGTTTTAAAAAAAACGTTTAGACTTGCATTCTAAGCATTTGTCTAATTACGTTTATTTTACAATTACTGTTGAAGATAGCTGAAGACAAGGCACATATGCATAGCATATAGTTTAAGAAACATTTTTGGGTGATATTTGCTTTTGAATGTTATTTTTCTATATCTTGCAGACTTTGCACAATCAATTCTAAGGGTAAAACCCAAATCAAGATAAGGTGGGGAAAGTCATTACCCTTCCTTAGCCCACAAACTATCTCTAAGCACGCACAACCTAAGACTAAGTAAAATCTGATAGACGTTGGCCTTAGGGATATCTCGAACTCACAAGGAGATTATCCTAAGGGGAAGGTGTTAGAATTTGACTCCTATCAAATCAGTATCTAGGAGAGGGATTGAGGGGGGAAACCCCGAAGGCTGGTGGTTTAGCTTAATTAGGCCCGTCGCTTTTGCGCGGATACCTCCCACCAATCTTGCCCTGACCTGACTGATTAGCTTGTTGTCAAAGTTTGCATTATACTTCTGTGGACAATCAACCAGTTAGGAGTTATCGAGGTCAAGGTTACGTTAGACCAGGCTTGGTTGATTACTCTTGTTGACTATTGTAAACTTGTTTGTGATTGTGTTTGTGTATGCAAGTATGGTCAAGACTTTAATTCTTCTAGGTTGACTAGAAACACATCACAACCCAAGTTTGAACCAAGACCAGATCCGTTATGGCTCAACTGACATCTTTGCAGGATAAGTTCTATCCCATTAGAACCTCACTTCCATCTTGCATCCAACTTCCATCGGTTGGTGAATACAATTTCGAGCTCAAGCGTTAGTTCATTAACACACTCCCCAAGTTTCATGTCTTAGAGTCTGAAGATGCTTATTTCTTTATAAGAGAATTTGAGGAAGTATGTCTAATGATGAAAATCCCACACCTTATAGATGATGCTATTTGGTTGAGATTTGTCCCTTTCGCTCTTAAGGATTTAACCAAAAAATGGCCTTACAGCTTAGCGGTCAGCTCTATCACATCTTGGGATGGTTCATCAAGGTCTTCTTGAAGAAATTCTATCCAATTCACAAGACCGCTCTCGTTAGAAAAAATAACATGCAGTTCAAGAAAGAACCTAGTGAACGTTTTAGAGGTATTTTGAACGCTTCAACGACCTTCTTGTCCAATGCCCTCATCATGGGATAGAGAAATGGCAACAATGCCAATTTCTTTATGAAGGTTTAGACTATTCTACAAAGACCCTCTTAGAAAGCATGTGCCAAGGGGGTTTCTTGCAGAAGGATGAGAATGAAGGATGGGATGTAGATGAGAATCTAGCTGAAAGGACCATCCAATAAGAACCTACTAGTGAAACCTCTAGGAACTCAACTCCATCTCTTCAAAAAGAGTCTGCATTCTATTGAATCATCCATAGCAAACGAGGCTAAGTTAGCTAACTAGCAAGAAGACTGGAAGCTTAGAAACTAAGGAACCAAGTCTAGTCAATCAAGTCAGCCGCCACCAATTTTCAACCCCGGGCTGTACTTACTATCAAGCCATGAATCATGTGTTGAGGAGTGTCATGTGTTTCAAGCTCAGCAACAATACCCTGACCGATGAATGCGACATTTTCAAGGCCGAACAATAATCCTTACGCACCAACGTACAATCCTGGCTGGAGAAATCATCCGAATTTCTCATGGAGCCAAAATAATAATGACCACTCACGGTTAAATCATGCAAGCCACTTCCATCATGCTAATAATTCTTCCAATCATCTTTTCTAATTTTCAGCATAATTCTCCCAACCATTCACCTAACTTTTAACTATCAACAAAACTTTTCCACCAAGCTCCATAATCTTCATTCCAGAATCCTCAACTAGAAGGAGAATGACTGACTTCGAGAGAAACATGAAAAGATACATGAAGAACCAAGTTCTCTCATGCAAACTATACAGAGTCTAGAGGTTCAAATGAGCTAATTAGCCACTCTACAGAATGAGAGACAAAAGGGTAGCTTACCTAGTCAGCAAATAATGAATCCTAGGAATTCTCAATTAGCTCATTTGGCTGAGGATCAATCTTGAATCAATATAATGTTGTTCACACATTGAGGTCGGGAAAGAAAGTTGATAATTAAATGTCAACACCATCTAATCCTATTCAGCACAACCGCAATCAAGCATCCACTTTATCTAATTCCAATCCTTCCAAATCTGACGAATCTGAACAGATAAGTCACCGGTCAGGTGCACCCGCCTGTAGTACCATTTCCTAATAGGCTGAAAAACAACAAGCAAAATTCACACATGGATAAGATAATTAAGATCTTCAATAAAGTGAAGATAAATGTGCCAGTTCTTGATGCCATCCAACAAGTCCCATCCTATGCTAAGTTTCTTAAGGACATGTTCACTAAGAAGAAAAGACTAATGTACCCAAAAAGGTCTTCTTAGCCATTAACATTAGTGAGCTACTGTCGGTCCAATCCCTGTCAAGTACAAGGATCCAGGTTGTCCCACCATTACCTGCACTATAGGACAAGCTGAGATTAGTTGTACACTTTTTAATTTGAGAGCAAGTATCAACTTGCTTCCATTCTCAGTTTATCAACAACTCGGGTTGGGCGATCTTAGTCCAACTCGAGTCACTACCCAACTGGCTGACCGTTCAGTAAAAGTTTCAAAGGGGAAATTAATGATGTTCTTATCCGTGTCGGAGAGTTTATTTATCCTGTTGATTTCATAGTTCTAGAGACACAACCTATGTCCAATCCTAGGGCTCAAACTCCTGTTATCCTAGGGCGACCATTCCTTGATCTGCCAATGTCATCATCAATTGTAGGAATGGGTCCATGAGGTTATCCTTTGGGGACATGACTAGAGAAGTCAATGTCTTCAACTTAGGAAAACACCCCGTGATTTTGAGGACCAAACATTTGAAGTCAACCTCATAGAGAACTTATCAAGTGAACACAGGGAAGAATTAGAATTAGAGACTGAGTGTGACTTCGGGTTAGAGTCTGACGACTTTAATCTTGATCAGGTTGTTGAGTCTGCTGTGAATTAGGCCTCGAACCTTATTTCACCAAATATGGAGCCAACAGATGCGACTTATCCTTCCAGTGAGCCTTCCTCTTCCTTAGAATTGAAAGCCTTACCTGCGTATCTCAAGTACGTCTATCTAGGCGAACAAGAAACCTTTTCTATCATCATTGCCTCCCATTTAAACGACGGGCAAGAAGAAGATCTTAATGCAATTCTAAAAAAACATAAGGAAGCCATTGGTTGGACTATGACCGATATAAAGGGATTGAGTCCAGCCATAGTTCAACATCGCATTCATCTCAATGAAGATGCCACACCTAAAAGAGACACGAAGCATAGGTTAAACCCTATAATGCAAGAGGCTGTTCATGCTGAAATTGTAAAACTCTTAGACAATAGAATAATATATCCCATTTCTGATAGCCAATGGGTCAGTCCTGTCCACGCGGTTCCATAGAAATCTACTTATACTGTAGTGAAAAATGAGAACAAAGAGTTGGTCCAAACTTGACTTCCCACGAAGATCCAAGTTTGGATTGACTATAGGAAACTTAATGCTGCAACTCGTAAGGACCATTTTCCACTCCCCTTCATTCATCAATGCTTGAACGTTTGGCGCGCCACGAGTATTACTATTTCTTGGACGGTTACTCAGGGTATAATCAGATTCCTATTGCTCTTGAGGACCAAGAAAAGACTATGTTCACATGTCCATTTGGGACATTTGTTTATAGTCGAATGCCTTTCGGCTTGTGCAATGCCCCAGTAACATTTCAACGTTACATGTTGAGTCTTTTTTCTGATATGGTAGAACGATTCATAGAAATCTTCATGGATAATTTCTCCATCTATGGAGATTCATTCACTCAATGACTCCACCATTTAGAACTTGTCCTCCAATGTTGCTCTGAGAAAAATCTGATACTGAAATAGGAGAAATGACACTTCATGGTAAAACATGGAATTGTCTTGGTCATGAATCTCCAAGAAAGGAATTGAAGTAGATAGAGCCAAGATTGAGGTTATTCTAAGCTTTCCTTGCCCAAATGCGTGAAGGATATTCGATTCTTCTTAGGACATGCTGATTTTTATCCAAGATTTATCAAGAATTTTAGCAAGATTGTTAGATCCTTGACTAATCTGTTCGCTAAGGACGTATCCCTCACTTTCGATGCTGAATGTATGAATTCTTGGGAGAAGATTAAGAGAGAGCTTATTTCTGCACCAATCATATCTGCTCCGAATTGGTCTAAGCTATTCAAAATCATGTGCGACGCTTCTAATTTTGCCATTGGCACTGTCCTAGTACAGCGGATTGCTAACAAGCAGCACGTGATTTACTACTCTTGTAGGATTCTCAACGATGCTCAATTGAACTACACTACTACTGAGAAGAAATACATGGCAGTAGTGTTTGTCTTAGAGAAATTTTATTCCTACCTACTAGTGTCTAAAACTATCATTTTCACCGATCATTCTGCGCTTAGGTACCTCATGATGAAGAAGGATGCCAGGGCCTGACGTATTCGTTGTATCCTCCTTCTTCAAGAATTCGATCTCGAGATTCGAGACAAGAAAGGCATAGAAATGTCATTGCTGACCATCTCTCACGAATCCCAAATTCTCCATGCAACAAAGTGCCCATAAATGCGGACTTTCTTAATGAAAATCTCTTAGCTATCTTTAGGGAACCTTGGTTTGCTGATATAGTGAATTACTTAGTCACAAATCAAACTCCCTCTCATTGGTTTAAAAACGATATATACCGATTCTTATTTCAAGTCCGGTATTTCTTTTGGGAGGAATCGTAGCTTTTTACGTACTGTTCTTACCAAATTATTAGGAGATGCATTCTCGATGAAGAGGTTAAGAGTGTTTTATCCTTTTGTTACCAACTTGCATGCGGTGAACACTTTGGTCCCCGCAAGACTGCTGAAAAAGTTCTACAAAGTGGGTTCTATTGGCCCACTTTGTTCAAAGATGCTTATGAATTTTGCAAGACATGCCCTAGATGTCAGATGGTAGGAAGGATCGCAAATCGAGAAATGATGCCTCTCAACCCAATTCTAAAAATAGAACTATTTGATGTTTAGGGCTTCGATTTTATGGGTCCATTTCCTACTCCTTTGGAAACCAATACATATTGGTTGTTGTGGACTATGTGTCCAAGTGGGCAGAAGCCATTCCTAGTAGAACTAATGATAACAAAGTTGTCATAAAGTTTTTAAAAGAGAATTTTTCTCACGCTTCGGAACCCCTCGTGCTATCATCAGTGATAATGGCAATCACTTTTGCAATAGATCATTTGAAGCTCTTATGCGAAAATATGTCATAACTCACAAGTTTTCCACACCTTATCATCCTCAAACTAGTGGGCAGGTTGAGGTTTCTAATAGACAAGGCAAGCATCTTGGAGGAGACTGTGAATCAAAACTGGAAAGATTGGTCCACCAAACTTGTAGATGCCCTATGGGCCTCCAGGACCGCTTTCAAGACGATTCTAGGGATGTCTCCTTATAGGTTAATCTATGGAAAGCTTACCACCTACCCCTTGAGTTAGAGCACCGGGCCTTATGGGCAATCAAATAGTTGAATTTCGACTTGACTAAGGTCGGTGACCTTCAGAAATTACAAATTTCTGAATTAGAGGAGTTGAGAAATGATGCCTATGAAAATGCTAAGATCACTAAAGATAGAGTTAAGATTTTTCATGATAAACACATCATAAGAAAAACTTTTATTCCCTGACAAAAGGTTTTAGTTTTACTCTATAATTCTAAGCTTCATCTTTTTTAGGAAAATTAAAATCAAGATGGATTGGCCATTCGTTATCAAAATCGTGTTTCCACACGGTGCTGTAGAGATCAGTGACCCCAAGAATGGAAATGACTTTAAGGTAAATGGTCAACGCCTTAAACCTTTCTTGGAATCGGTGTCGGTAAATGAAACGGCTATAGGACTTTTCGACCCAGTGTATCGATAACTTTCCTCTTTTCCATTTTATTTCATGCATCTATACATTTTTTTCATACATTAGGGACAAAGCATGAGATAGGTGTGGGGGAGGGCTCTAACATGACTAATATAACTCTTTAAAAAAATTTTTGGAAAGTAAGAATAATATTTTGATATATTTTTGTAAGAAATTAAGTCAATTTTAAGGAATAGGAAAATCATAATTAGGATTTCTTATACTTGATCAAAATAAGATAACTTGTTTGATTTTCAGAGTTAGGAAGAAAATTAATGAAAATAATCTAGTCTTGATCTTTACCTTGAAGAAATATGCATACTTTATACACTTACACACTTAGGATTCAAAGACAAAAATTCTTATGCCTTATAAAAAAAAGAATATATATATATATATATATATATATATATATATATATATATATATATATATATTATATATATGCAAATCTAATTATTGATTAGCTAGGTGCTTTGGCCTAAGCAAGCCTTGATATTTATGCAAAAGATAATTAGATAAGTTAAAAAATAATATATATATGTAAATACTTTAATTAAGCTGGGTATTTTGTGCCTCATGAAGCATAAGTATTCACGCCTAAAAGGGATACATTTATAAATAAAATCCCTTGTTTCGTGGCCTTGTCTGCTCGAGTGTTTACATCCTTAGGGGTGTTCTCTCACCTGGTGCTTTAAGACTGTCCGGTCTGGGTGTCACCGACTAAAGGCTCGTTACATGGGCAGATTAGAAAGCCTAATGGAATTGAGGAATAAATATCACCAAAAATAAATATAAATAAGGCATAGGAGTTAATGTTAAAGAACCTTTAGTCAACCTTCACTGTCACGATGATGCATATGACTCAGGATAAAGTAATAGACTAGATGAGAAATACAATTTGAATCCTTACTTTGATTGATGACATGTTTTTGAATAGAGACTAAATTTAGAAATGAAAAGTTTGATATTTCTATAACTTATAGATTACTTGAATTCTTACAAATATACTTCAAATATTTCTCATTTCAAAATGCTTTTCGAAAATACTACCATTTTTTCTCTTTCTTTATGGATTTTGTAGGTGCAATCTACTGAAAACCCTCACGAGATAAAACTCGTCCTCTAGGGGTAACCTAAAAGTTTAACTGCTTGTTGCACATGTTAAGTGCAATCGAGTAACCTGTGAAACTGGTCTAATAATTGATTAAGATAAGTTTGATATTTTGCTCAAGGGCGAGCAAAAGATAAGTGTGTGGGTGTGATCGGTCACATACATTGCATATGCATTGTCACATTACCATATTTTTTATCTAATAAATCCTATTAATAAATCTTATTCTTCTTTGTTAAATGTAGGCCCATTGTTAAAAGAAAGGGAAGAGAAACGAGCCCAAAAAACTATCAAAATTCTGATTTAAATCAGAATTAATTTGAATTAGAAGATCAGGGCAGATCGAGGCAGATCAGAGAGAATGTAATCGGTTAAACATCGGTTAACATGGAACTTTACAAATTAGTCAGTTTAAAGCCAGAGATAAAAGACCGTTTTGTCAAAACTAGAAGCTATAATGGGAAATCCAGAACAAGATAAAGCTGGATCGCGAAACGAGGAGGTATACCCCCCGGCTGTGGCCACAGCCAAGTCGCGAAAATGCGGACAAAGCCACATTTTTGCGGCCGTTTGATTACGGCTGGGTGAGCGTTTGATTCCCCATTCTTCTTACGCCCTCTCCCATCTGATTTTTCCCTATAAATACCATTTTCGACAAAGAAGAAGGGAGCGAAGACTAGGATTAAAATTCTTATTCATTTTAGATTTTAGGAGCATTGTTAGATAGATTGGAGAAGTTGTATCTCCTCTTTATTTTTTCAGTTTAGACCAGCAAAGAGAGAAGAGTGAAATTGAGTGTAATTCGTCTTTGAAGTGACAATCAAAGGAGTTTCTACTCGTTTATTCTACTCAACTTGAATTCGGTATGTTTATATTTGATTTTCATTCTCTTGTTCATTTTCCTTTCATCATGAGTAGCTAAAAAGTTTTCTAGGCTCACTAATTAATTTTTTCTACCTCCTCTTTCTCATTGATTCTTATGAAAGAACTCTCTTGAATCATAATGCCTAAAGTTAAACTTTATTCTTTAAAGCTCATGAGGATGTTCTTCTTTTAAACTTGGACTTTCAAAGCATAAATATTTTCAAATCGTTTTTATTCCATACTTGCTTCTTCGCGCTTGATGGTTTACACTCTATTTTAAATGTTGTGTTAAGAAACACCTCAAGATTTAATCCAAAATCATCTCATTTGTTTTACTTGAACATTAAAAGAAATTAAGTTTTTGCCTATGATAAAAGTGATGTACCAAAAATGTTCTTGAGATAAGTAAGTAGTTGAGTAGAAAATTAGTGCGCCCAGATCTTTTCCTATATTAAAAACAACTAAATAATCTTCATCATTTTTAAAGATCACCTTTTCCAAAGCCTTCTCTAATTTTTAAGTTTTTCTTTTAATCACTTTCTTTCTCTCCATTCTCTTTTCAACTAAAAAACAAACACCATTCTTTGCTTTCTAAACAGAAACACTGAAAAGCTTTCATCCATTCCTCCTCGTGTACACGACCCGTTAGCCAAAACTAAACGGTAATTCTTATCACTTTCACTTCACAATTAGCGCCACCTGCTGCGCTGTCCTCTCTTGTCCCCCTATCGGCTGGATGTCCCAGTTTTGGGTTTTTGGTCCTTAATTTTGACAGAATCACTTCCAAAGTCAATGACTATCTTTGTAGGCCTTTAACCACCATTAAATGGTGATTTTGGGTCTTCATCTTTATTTCATGCCATTGACCTAAAAACATACAAGAGAGGTATTATTAGCAGAATTTAATATTAAATTAATGTGATGATGTGATATGAAATATGCAATTTTAGAGACTAATCATGCATCATCACACAGAAAGTGAGTAAATGGTATTAGAACTTCAAATTGTAGAAACATATTACAGGTTGTGCATAAAGCTATAATATGTGGGAAATATGTATCTTAGATGCCACCCAAGAGAACCGTCACAGAAGGCGCATCAAAATTCCGATCCACCTATTATTGTTTCACGATCCAATCACTCATTATGATCTTCATATTCGAAGACATATATAGATAAAAACTAGTTTGTTATTATATATGTAACGTAAATATATTATGAGAAATATGTAACTTAGATGTCATCTAAGAGAACACTCTTAGATGGCACATTAAAAACTCTAATCTACTTATCACTGCTTCACGATTCGACTGCTCATTATGATATTCAAGTCCCAAGATGGATATATATGAGAAATCATGCGGTTTAGATTTGTTATCCATGTATCAGTTGGTCAAAAAATTAATATATTTTCAGCAATAAAATAGATACAATTATTAAATTAATAGTTAAACAAAATCCAGACCACTTGATTTTTTATAAAAGTTTATCAAATGCAAATTCCATGTAAATTAAAATGTATGATGCAAACCGATCACTCAAAACAATAATTGAAGCCAGATTTCCCGTGAAGGGCTCTGAACTTCTCCTCGTGATTCCTCTAGATAATAGTTAAGGTGCTCAATTGCTATCTTGTTGAGATGAGTATTGATCGACAAAAATGAATGAATGATAAACAGGTAAATGAAATAGAAATAATAAGGCAATCACAAATAAGAAAGATTTATTTCGAGGTTTGAGCCACTGCTCTACGTCCTTACCTTCACCACCAGAAAGGATTTCACTATACACTATTGGATCTTCCACAAGGGACCTTACAATAAGGAATTACAACTGCTCAGAGTACACAATTCCCCTACTCAATCGTCTATATCAGAGGTAGCACAAAACTAATTGAGATTACAAGCTCCTGGTGATCTAGAAATCACAAACACTCTCTTACAAATCCCTTTAGAGTAAAAAGTAAATTTGAAGCTCAAGGATATATATGAGAGAGGAAATAAGAATAGAAAGATTTTAAGAGTAGAAAAACTCAATTAAAATTTTGAAATTGAAAGCACAAAAGAAAACTTTGAAAAAAATTTCTCTTTGAAAGCAAAAACTTAATTTTCAATAGAATTTGCTGTTGTAATAATTCAATCCCTTTGTCCCTTTATATAGGCTTCAGAAAAATAAATGTAGAATTGTTTACCAGGTCTAAAAGGAAAGAATTTGACATTCAGAATTCAAATTACCATGTTTTAAAAACATGTTAGAAATAAAGATTTTGAAATCTGGTCGTTACTGCCATTCTGGTAGTCTGCCAGTCGACCGGCCATTTTAAAAAAAAATTGACCGTTGGTTCTCCATCAACCGCTTGGTTGACCATGTTTAATCGAGACAAAATAATTACAGTCGGTCGACCCATCGGTCGACTGTAGGGGGGATCGGTCGACCGAGAACATGCACAAACATGCACACCCCCTCTGCCAGACTTCGGTCGACCGTGCGGTCGACTGTTATAGCCTGTAATAGGCACGGTTGACCACACGGTTGACCGACCTAGGCCAAAACCATATCCAAGGCCAGTTTTGAAAATAAAGAAAATTTTTAAACAATTTTATATTGGTTTTGAAAGGGGTAAAGACATGTACAGCAAGGAGATACAAGTTTTAAACTGAGATATAAATTTTTAAGAAAATGCGGAACATGTATCAAAATCAAACATGTCAAAAACAACAATACAGAATAAACTATACTTTTGAAAACGTGTATTTTGTGTGTATATATCTTTGAGCCTCAAATGTATATTATACTCTTTAACAAACTAAGTTCTTATAAGCTTCTAAGCGATTACAAGAATCTTCAAGTGGGATTCTCTGATAGTGACGATGAGTGCTTTAAGCTTCAATCCCATACTTGAGTATCCTTGAGCTATCAACACCTTCCTTTAGAGGAAGAAACCTATTAGATCTTCTTGAACCCGTAAACACACTTAAAACACTTGAACTTGATTAGTACCAAATAACTTCATATGCTTTGTTATCATCAAAATACAAAACCGGTTGTAACCTTTGGGCCAACTCTCCCCCTTTTGATAATAACAAAACATATGAGCTATTTAAAATAAATAAAAGAAAAAGCTGAAAAGCTCTCCCACAATTTATGCTTATCTATCAAGTACAAGATATCAACAAATTGTATGATAAAAGGCATTGCATATGATTATCAACAAACTAATAATAAATACAAATAAATACTCATATAAATAATTCTCCCCATTTTTATCATGCATCAAAAAGGGTAAGTAAAACAATCAAAAACAAGTATAGATTTTGACATAAGGGAAAACTCATAAATCTATAATACAAGCATTTAGTTCACCACAAATGAAGGAAAATCTGTTAAAATCAAGTGGCTTAATAAAATATCTGCTAGTTGAAAATCAGTTGAAACATAATCAAGTCAATATCTCCTTTCTCATAGTGATCTTTAAGAAAGTGATATTGAATTTCTATGTGTTTTTATCTTACTATGTTGATTTGTATTTTTAGTCATATAAATAGCAGTAGTATTATCACAAAATATCTTAATATGATCATAATGCAAATCATAGTCAAGGAGAGTATGTTTCATCCAAAAAACTTCTGCACAACAAGTCTCAGCCGCAACGTACTCTCCTTGGTGGTTGAGAGGGCTATAGAATTTTATTTCTTGGAAGACCATGAAACAAGATAATTTCCTAGAAATTGATAAGCTCTAGTTATGCTCTTCCTATCCACTCTACAACCAGCATAATCAGCATCCGAAAAACTCGTCATGAAAAATTGTCCGGCCTTCAGATACCATAAGCCCATCCTAATAGTGCCCTTTAGATATCTAATAATGTGTTTTATCACAATCAAGTGGGACTCTTTTGCACAAGATTGGAATCTAGCACATAGACACACGTGAAACATAATATCCAGCTTACTAGCCGTTAAATAAAGTAAACTACCAATCATACTTCTATAAAGTTTAATGTCTACATTTATACCTTATTCATCCTTGTCAAGTTTTGTTGTGGTAGCCATGGAGTTTTGCTTGACTTTGCACCTTCAAGACCAATTTTCTTAATGAGTTCTCTTGTGTACTTGACTTGATTTATAAAAATCTCATCACTCTTTTTCTTGATTTGGAGTCCAAGGAAGTAACTTAGCTCATCCATCATAGACATCTCAAACTCATTCTTCATGCATGATTTAAAATCTTTACAAAACTTTTCATTAGTAGATCTAAAAATAATATCATCAACATAAATTTGAACAATTAGAATATCACTATCTATATGCTTTGTAAATAAAGTGGTAATAACAAAAGTTGAAAGTCTTTCATACCAAGCTCTTAGAGCTGGTTTTAAACCATATAAATTTTCTCTAATTTGAAAACAAAATCTGGATGTGTAGGTCAACAAACCCAGGGGTTGTTCAACATACACTTCCTCTTCAATAAAACCCCAATTAAAAATGTGCTTTTAACATCCATTTGAAAAAGTTTTAAATCTTTAAAAGATGCAAAAGCAAGTGTAATTCATATGGCTTCAAGCCATGCTACAGGTGCAAAAGTTCTCAAAATTAGTACCTTCAATTTGAGTGTAATCTTAGGCCACAAACCTAGCTTTATTCCTAACAACAATACCCGACTCATCCAACTTGTTCTTAAAAATCCATTTAGTACCAATGGTTGGTCTATCATGGGTCTAGGGACAAGATACCAAACTTGGTTGCGCTCAAATTGATTGAGCTCTTCTTGTATTGCAAGCAACCAATATGAGTCGCCCTCGGCTTCGAGGATGTTCTTTGGTTCTATATGAGAAATAAAAGTAAATGACCACAAAAATCATGGAATTAAGAGTGAGTAGTTACCCCCTTTGATACATCACCTATGATGAGTTTCTTGGGAAGACTTGAAGCATGTCTCTGATATTTTGAAAGTGGTTGTGTTGGTGCCACTCAACCTTTGAACTTCATCTTGTTCATCAAGTTTGACATATCCTTTGGATGGGCGAGTCCTTCAAGATTATTTTCTCCATGTTTTCACCTAAAGAATCAATCTCGATACATTCTTAATAAAAGCATTAGATTCTTCAAACTTAACATGCATAGATTCTTCAATAGTAAAAATAGATTTATTGAAGATTCTATAAGCTTTATTTGTGTTAAAATATTCGACAAAAAGTAGCTTCAAAAGTTTTTACATCAAACTTTTCTAAGTTTATATTTAGTGTTTAAAACAAAACATTCACATCCAAAAACTCTATAGTAAAAAACATTAGGCTTTCTCAAATAGTAAATTTCAAAAGAAGTTTTAGAAGTTTTTTGCAAAAATAAATTCTATTTGATATTTAACATGAAGTGTTTACGGCCTCGGCCCATAATATTGAGGGAGTCCGTATTCACTAATCATTGTCCTAGCCATTTCTTGAAGAGTATGATTCTTTCTTTCAATGACTCTATTTTATTGTGGAGTTTTAGGATAAGATAATTCATGCCTAATTCTATTTTCTTTACAATAAGTGATAAAAGAATGGTTAATGAATTCACCACCTCTATCACTCCTTATGCGCAAGATCGAAAAACCTCATTTTTTCTACCCTTTTTCTAAAAATATTAAAATGTGAAAAGCTTGATCTTTATGTTCTAAAAAGAAAACCCATGTAAAACGAGAGAAATCATCAACCAAAATAAAAAAAATCGGTTTTCATTTAAACTCTTGGTTTAGTAGGACCAAACAAATCCATGTGGATCAACTGTAATGGTTTAGATGTCATGATATCCTTAATTGGTCTTAAGAGGACTTGATTTGTTTTCCAAGTTGGCATGCCTCAGAAATGTGTCCTTTTAAAACTTCAAGTACGGAATACCCTTTACCAATTTCTTAGAGTTAATTCAAGATAGAAGGTCAAAAGAGACATGGACTAATCTTATATGTCATAACCAATAATTCTCATTGAATGCATTTAAACATGTAGCATTGCAATCTAAATTTAACATATCAATAATGTATAAATTATTTTCACAGAATCTGGAAAGAATGCATTCATTGGTTTTACTATCTAAAACACTGCAAGATAAATCATCAAAAATAACTTTAAAACCTCTAACACACAGTTGACAATACTCGAGAGGTTATGCTTGAGACCATCAACTAAAACAACATTTTCAATTAATGAAGATGAACCCATTATAATGTTACCTATACCGATAATCTTGCTTTTAAGTCATCACCGAAGGTGATGGTGTCACCTTCATGGTATTTTGATAGGGTTGCAAAATTATTAATATCTTAAGTCATGTGTCTTGAGCAACCATTATCAAAATACCATCGCTTCCTACGTCTTGGAGGCCTTGGTGTATACCTATATCACATAATGAAGTTGTTGATTTTGCAACCCATATATTCTAGGGTCCTATGACGTTAGTGCTTCGAACCCAAATATGATTATTAGAAGCATTTATACGATCAAAATAAAATTTAGCTAAGTGACCTTTTCGGCCACAATAAGTACATAAATAAACTATATATATAAAAGCAAGATGAGTTTGTGGGGAATGAGCATGCTTATGTGTATGAATGTATTGTGATTTAGATGTGTGAGCATATGTAGCTTGAATATGTTTCTTTGAAGAATTTTCTTAGAAAACATGGCCTCTCATCTAGCCTTATCAAACTCACATTTCTTTAAAACATTTCTCAAAGTGTTGATTTTAGTTTTTAAGTAGAAATGTTATTTTCATCAATCTGAGAAACTTACTTTATATAAAATCTTGTATGCATCAAAATCCTTTTGTGTAGTTAAAATAGTGGAAGATAAGCATCCTTTTCTTTAGAAGAGTAATAATTTTATTTTGAAGAGTTACATTTTTCTTTTTGTATTTAAGAATTTCTTCTTTAAAAAATCTAATTATTTGAAAGTTCTTCATATGCCTCTCCTAATTCATCCATAATTAATCACATTCATTAAGATATGGTTCAGGGGTTACCTTAGATGTGTTATCATTTACTATGAAACACACGTTTGCCATGTCCACCTCTTCCTCGGATTCACTTTTCAAATTCGATGTCACTTTGAGAGCTTTCTTCTTATATGGCTTCTTTGAGGCAAATGGACTGTTTGAGGAAGATGGCTTGCTTTTGATTTCTTGACATTCGGCAATGATATATCTGGGTTTCTGACAGTTGAAACAAAATGATCTTCTTATCCTCCTTCCCTTGTAATCGTCTTCTATTGTTAAACTTTGTCTTGTTGTACATCCTCCTTACTTTTTTATCATTGTCAATGACATCACCTAAAAAGTAAGACCATTAGTGATTTTAGTAAATTTTGTAACCATATCATCAATGGAATCATGTTCATGAATCGTGAAATTCTCATATTGGGAACGCAAGAGATCAATTTTAGCCCTCTTGACTAGTGATGTTTCCTCGTGAGTGACCACAAAGTGTGACCAAATCTCATAGGTGGATTTGCAATGAATAACCCTGGCTATGTCGTCATCATTCAAGTCTTGAAGCAATGCATAGTGTGCCTTTGTATTGGCATCAAATTTCTTGGTGGCAATGTCAGACCAAGTGTCCTCATCACCAAGTGTCCTCATTGCAACCCGGCTTCCTAGGAATTGTTTAGTCACCCTTTTGCAACCGGCTTCCTAGGGATTGCGAAAACACGGTCATTTTTACCTTTCATATGGGAAAGTTAAGGCCATCAAACTTGGAAGGGATCTTAATACCTTCGGCCATTTTTCTATAGTGAATGAGAATAAAGATATTAATGAAGTGATTAGCAAATAGGATCTCTCTAAGATGGTTAAGCCAAGCTCTAGAGACTAAAGTTTTGATACCAATTGAAATTACACCTAGAAGGGGGGTGAATATGTGTAAAGCTAATCAAATGCAATTTCGAAGCAAATTAAAATGTATGATGCAAGCCGATAACTCAAAACAAGAATTAAAGCCGGAATCCCCGTGAAGGGCTCTGAACTTCTCCTCGTGATTCCTTTAGTTAAGAGTTTAGTTGCTCAATTACTATCTTATTGAGATGATTGTTGATCGACAAAATGAATGAATGAATGATAAACAAGTAAATGAAATAGAGACAATAAGGCAATCACAAATAAGAAAGATTTGTTTCGAGATTCGAGTCACTGCTGTATGTCCCTACCTTCACCACAATGAAGGATTTCACTATCCACTATTGGATCTTCCACAAAGGGACCTTATAATAAGGAATTACAGCGATTCGGAGTATACAACTTCCCAACTCAATCTTCTATACCAGAGGTAGCATAAAGCCAATTGAAATTATAAGCTCTTGGTGATCTAGAGATCACAAACACTCTCTTACAAATCCCTATAGAGTAAAAAGTAAATTAGAAGCTCAAGGATGTATGCGAGAGAGAAACAGAATAGAGAGAATTTAAGAGCAGAAGAACTCAGTTAAAACTTTCAAATTGAAAGCACAAAAGAAAACTTTGAAAACCTTTTTTCTTTGGAAGCAAAAACCTGATTTTTAATAGAATTTGTTGTGTAATAATTCAATCCCAATAACTCTTTATACAGGCTTTAGAAAAACACATTAGAATTGTTTGCGATGTCTAAAAGGGAAGAATTTGACCCTCAAAATTCAAATCACCACGTTTTAAAAACATGTTAAAAATAAAGATTTTGAAATCTGGTCATTATTGCCATTCTGGCAGTCAGTCGATCGACCGGCCATTTTAAAAAAATTGATCATTGGCTCCTGATTGACTGCTCGGTTAACCGTGTTTAACCAAGATCAAATGGTTATAGTCAGTCGACCCATTGGTCGACCGCAGGGGGGATCGGTCGACCGGGGACGTGCACCAACATGCACAACCCCTTTGCCAGAGCTTCGGTCGATTGTGCGGTTGACCGTTCTGGCTTGTAATAGGCACGGACTACCGCCCAGTCGACCGATCAAGGTCAAAACTATATCCAAGGCCAGTTTTGAAAAAAATGAAAATTTTAAAACAATTTTATACGGGTTTTGAAAGAGGTAAAGACATGTATAGTAAGGAGATACAAGTTTTAAACTGAGATATTAATTTTTAGAAAATATGGAACAAGTATCAAAACCAAACATGTCAAAAACACCAATACAAAATAAACTATACTTTTGAAAATGTACATTTTTGTGTGTGTATATCTTTGGGCCTCAAATCTATATTTACTCTTTAACAAACTAAGTTCTTACAATATTCTAAGTGACTGAAAGAATCTTCAAGTGGGATTCTCTGATAGTGACAATGAGTGCCTTGAGCTTCAATCCCGTACTTGAGTACCCTTGAGCCATTAACACCTTCCTTTAGAAGAAGAAATCTATTAGATCTTCTTGAACCTAAAACACACTTAAAACACGTAAACTTGATTATTACCAAATAACTTCATATGCTTTGTTATCATTAAAACACAAAATCGGTGATTATAACCTTTGGTTAGCATAGAACTCTCCTAATCATATACAAACTTCATCAATACAGATGATCACCGTCTTATAGAAAAGAAAATTCAAATAAAACTCAAAACTGGAAATAGATCCAAAAAAGAAACAGTCACACCCGACACTAGTAGACTAGGCCCTAGTATAAGCTGACTAATAACATGTATTACTCGACTATACCCAATTATTAGTCCACTATTCTGACAAAATCCGAGAACCCAACTCTCTGTTGGCTACCACTAATCGGCTATACTAATGTATAAGTCGACTAATTCTTATCATTAGTCGACTATATGTAGTCGACTATTGATGTAAACAGCTCCTTCTACATGTTCGTTTTATAATCTATAAAGTTTCTTCAACCTTCATGACATATTCCAGTTATAATCCTAACAATCTCCCAATTGACTAGAATTTGTCCAAGTCAAGAATAGCCACCATGCTCCATGTACTCACATCAATGCACAATTGAACAAATTTTGGCTTTATCTTCATCTCACTCCCTCTTCTTCATAACTCCCCCATGGGGTTCAAACTTGATTAGATCGAACAAGTTTAGACCCGACTTGAACTTGATCACCCAACGGCCTACTTGATCCATGCAGGATTAATGAGAATTTGCTTCGCTATAGGAGTAATGATCTGTACTTTCTTGTTATGCGCTGCCTCTGCCTATTCTACCTTCGGGGTAAAACTGAACATCCGAGCTCAAAACCATCATAGTACCTGATTAATCCATAACCTCCAATCTTGAAGCTGAGGATAACTGCAATTCACTAATTGTAACCTCTGAATTTCATAAAATGTAAACATCGTTGGCACGTTCAGTCTAAAATTTCACATGGGCATCTTTGAAAACTATCATAAGATCAACTTCAGAACTGAAATTGAACCCTTCTCCATGTAGAGTTCCATGGCAGATGAGATTGTACCTTGATTCGGGAACATGATGAAGACCTTGAAGAGTAGTGATGCATCCATCATGAGACCAAAATTGATTTGTTCCTTCGCCAATCACCTTGCTCGTAGTAGAACTCTCTATGAAGGCTTCTCCCCTTGAACTGAAGTGTATGAGGAGAACATCTTCCTATTAGAACTGATATGTTGTGTACACTCAGAGTCAATTATCCTTCAACCTTTATTACCGACCAATCTGTCTGTAATAGATAGAATGCCACACTGTTCTTCACCCCTCCAACCAGTTT
Source organism: Agave tequilana (assembly GCA_038442645.1). Taxonomy (NCBI): domain Eukaryota; kingdom Viridiplantae; phylum Streptophyta; class Magnoliopsida; order Asparagales; family Asparagaceae; genus Agave; species Agave tequilana. The sequence continues at coordinate 28,176 of JAVJIF010008777.1, forward strand.
AGTGACATTAGCAGCTGGTTGCTTCTTCTTTCGAGTCCAGCAATCAGCTCTAATGTGTAGATCACCTAGAGGGGGTGAATAGGTGATGTGCAAGTCAAATGCAAAACAATATGTAATTAAAACTTATTATGTTAGCTAAAACTATCAGATAACGTATAACCAAAGAGTGAAGCAGAATTCCCATTGAAGGGTCTGAACTTCTCGTCATGATTCCTCTAGATTAAGAGTTGAGGTGCAACTATAGCTCTCTTGATTAAATACTAGTGTGAGCACAAACACAATATCAAGCATGTAAATAATAAATAATAATAATAATACAAGATACCAAACAACTCTAGCAAGTATATGTATTGAGCACAAGCAATATTAAGCATGTAATAGATGAGCATAAATATAATTAGCATGCAAGATATAAGCACAAGTGAGTTGAGAGAGAGAGAGAGAGAGAAAGATGAACAATCACAAACACGGGAGATTTATTTCGAGATTCGAGCCACTTGCTCTACATCCCCACCTTCACCACTATGAAGGATTTTCACTATAAACGATCTCGCAAGATCACTCAGTGTCGCAACACCTACAATGAGCTCCCTCAAGAACTCAACAACCCGCAAGTCCCTCACTTGTTTCCGTAAGAGCAACACACGCAAACCCGCAAGCTCGCCGAGGCCACAACCACTACAATTTCTCAAAAAAACATAAACTGGAACACTTGGTGATCTCTTCTCTTGATCACCAACAAGCACTCTCACAACAAAGATCCTAGAGGATGGATATAATAATGGATACCTCAAGCTTATGTAAGAAAACAAGATAAATTTAGAAGTGAAAATTTCAAGAAAAAACATTTGAAAACTCAAGAGAATCACTCTTGAAAAACTCCTTTTGATATGGATATGAAGCTCTAAAGCTTGTTGAGAAACTCTGTGAAAGAGATCTTAAAAACACTTGAAAATATCTTATTGGAAACCTGGCTAAAAGACCCATATTTATAGGCTGTCAAAAACTAGCCTTTACAGGCCAAATTTGACCAGCCAGTCGATCGGGCAACGGTCAATTTTCTGACTGTTGGGGTTGCCGTCGACTGCACCCAAACCATGCTCTATCGGTCGATCATGACCCAACAAAGACAAACTGTCTCTCCATCGGTCGACCGACCCAGTCGACCGCTACGGGCTTGTGCACATTATGCACATCAGTCGACTGGTCGGCTGACCGAGACCTTGGTTCGGTCGACTGGTCGATCACCGCAAGCAGGCCAAAAGCAGGTTTTTAAAGAATAAAAATTTGAACTTGTAAAACCCTTAAAAATTCTATTAAATCCCATAAATTTCAGAAAAATAAGTTCATGTAAATACTTTGAAGTCAAATCTGTATGATAAAAAATCACATATATTACAAACATGTGAATTATTTTTGAGGTAAAGAAATTAAGGGTTAAAAAAATTAGTATTTTCAAAAATCAACTTCTAAAAGGAAATCCTATTTTTCAAAATTTATATAAGTACAAAACAAGATATTGAAACATATTTGAAACATAGTGTGTATAAAAATGATCCAATACTATAGTAAATGAAATATACTTGTTTTTGATAGTAAGCTCCAAAATACGTTTTAATAAAAACAAAACTTAAGCACATGATATAAGCTCATCAAAATAAGTTATCTAAATAATTTGAAGAAATAATATGTATAGGTGAGATCCAATCCACATATAAACCAAGGTAAACTTGTTATGATGAGTTCTTTTCATGAAACTGAAAGACGTATTCTTGAAATTCTAAAAACACAAAGATTTATTTATGATAAACCAAAACGCATAGAAATAAGTTTCTATAGACATATGAAGCTCAAATATGTGTGGATAGAATCCAACACATATTGCAAACTATAAAACTTATTTTATTGAGATAAAACCTTCTAAACATAAACATAATCTTTTAAAGTTAAAGTGATTAAATCAAAAGCCCAAAATATTTAACATAAAAGATAATATATAAAATTTTTGTGTGTGTGTGTATATGAGCCTGAGCAATTCACAACTAATTTATCCTTTACATTTTATTCTAAAAAAAATCTTAAACTTACAAAGCAAGACTCAAGTCTTCTTGAAAATCTTCATCTTTATCTTGACCTGATCCAAACTGATCCAAATAAGCTAGGCTCCTCTTTGAGTTCATACGATCTTGAAGCATGAACGTTTAAGTCAACATATGCTACCTTCAAATCTTGATTTCGAATATTTTATTGAAGCGAAACACTGACTAAGATTTTAATTGAATATCAAAAATTTAATAAATACAAGATCATTAGTACCATAACTATATGAGTTAATCTTTATCAAAACTAGAGTGATGGGTCTTTGGGCCGACAATCTCCCCCTTTTAATTATGACAAAACTTATGGAGTTATATATGCATGGATTAAAGATAAGCTTCATAGAAGCTCTCCCTTAACTCATGCATAGCAAAAACATATGGATATTCAATGAAAACACTTAAACTAAATAAACATAAAAATATATAATATGCATATATAAACTCACTATAAATTTCCCTCCCTCTTTTTGTCAACAGATCAACAAAGGGGTAAAGTAAACAAGATAAATGCATATGCGATATAAATCCATGAAAAGGAGAGATGCCAAGTTAACTCCCCTTCATACATGCGTCATATAGAGAAGGGATGACTAAATCCTAACACACATAAGCATAGTATACAATGTATAGACGGAGATGTTAAGCTCCCCTACACACGTGTACGATATAAAGAAAAGAGGTTAAGCTCTCTTTATATATTACACTCATATGAATCTATATATTGAGGAGATGTTAAACTCCCCTTGCATATAAGCAATATATGTCAAAATAAATTTTGAAAACCAATTATAATAAATTTTATACCACTTGTAATCAACCAAATGATACTACTAAAATCAATTAAACAAATTGTGACCACTTGTAAATTACTCAAACAAATTTTGATATGTCTTGAAATAAAAAAATTGGATACCATTTATTGTACCACTTGTGGATAAATATAAATATTATTTTATAGATAAATATAAACAGGAAATCATTTTAAGTCAAAAAAAATTTCTCCTTTTTGAAATAATCACAAAACTAATACATAAGCTTGTTGAAAATAAAAATAAATGTTTTGAAGTAAAAGCAAGCTTAACATGGAATCAATTCGTGCTTTAAAACATGTATGGTCAATATAAAACAAGCACAATCACTCATATATATGTACGTATAAAAATAGAAATATCACTTGAAATTTAATGCATACATATATATAAAAACTTGAATGAGTGTACAAAAATGAAATAACATGAGGATCATATGTATAACTTATATCATCCATCCTATCATGCACATATTTAAAAAGATAGTCATTAAGAGCATACAAGGCATGGTCGCCTAACCAACCGCCCTTATATGGTAAAAGTTTTCAAAAATAATATTTTAAAACTAATTATAAATTGAAAACACTACCAAGTGAAGAATGAAGAACTAGTTTAAAATTAGTTTGAAAACTAGTTAAACATGAAATCAAATCATATATCTCATGAAGCATGCTATTTACACAAAATATTGTTACTCAAAATCTATAAAATATAAACATATGCTCATGAATGTGAAATCATGAGTAAACATAAAGGTGAGTGTACAATATTCATGAGAATAACATATTCAGGAAGATGAAACAATTAAGCTCAAAAATCAAAACTAGCATGGAATTCTTTTTCTCAGAAACATGATATATCAATAATCATGCAAGAATCATTAAAAGTAGGAAATACAATGTATAATAAAATATAAAATGAGTACACAAATAAAATAAACATATAAAGTATAAAAAGCAAGTCTAACTCAAGAATTGTACATGCATAACACAAGTTTTAGTAAGATTTGCATATCAACATATGATATATACATATAAATCGAAATATGATTCAACGAAAGCATATTAAAATATGAATCTACCAAAAGAAATAGGCATGTAAATCCATTTAAAAACATGAAGAAAATTTTCAAAAATACATGCATAATATACAACCAATCAACTCAACATTAAGCACAAAATAAGATATCATTGATTCTAGGTTACTAAATTAGCATATAAGCATCTAAAATATTTTTAAAAGTGGAGGATGAAATGATTACCAATACGATGTAACTAATCTATTTCTCCAAACAAGGTGGTCCTCTCATCAAAATTCTTTGATAGCGATGCATCCATAATATGTCCATCAAGCTCCGATTGCATCTAGTATTCAGGCACCAATCCTCTCACGTTTTGTGAGAGCCCACACTTAGATAAAAAATAAGTGGTGGAGATTTTGGTACCCATATCTTTTTTGATCCATGGGGGTTAGTAACATTGGGAACCAAAACATTCTTATTTACAAAATTTAAAGAATTTAGTCTATCAATGTAAAATCTTACAAGATGGCTTTTGCGGCCTTAATGTGTACATATATACACTCTAACATACATGTGAGCATGGTGTGAACATGGTGTGCATGTGGTGTATGCCGTAGGGTATGTACATATATGGAATTTGTTTCTTGCGAAACATGAATTCCAATCTATTATGATTAAAAGCACAATCGCTGAAGTTGAACTCAAACAATAAATCCTATTTCTCAAATATGAAACTCATTTTTGACAATAGAAGATGGAAGAGTAGCATGGCAAGAATGAGAATCAAAATCATTTTCTTTTGAAAGAGAAATAGAAGTCTTTTCTTTTTCAACCAAAATAATCTTCTTTTTCAAAGACTCATTTTCATTTAAAACAATATCCTTTTCTTTAGAAATCAAAACAACTTGATTTTTCAAAGATTCATTTTTTTGAAATAATTTCAAATTTATTTTGAAAAGAATCTTTTTCTTTTAAAATAAAATCATTTTCTTTCTTCAACTTCTTATTTTCAACTTTTAATAAATCATATTTTCATGAAGTTCTTGACAAAACGATGTAAGCTCCTAATATAGCATCTCATTATCATTATCTAGCCCAGAATCAGAATTTACCTTAAGGGGGTCAAGCCCTTGGACCATATAGCACATATTAGAAGTATCACTTCCTTGATCCGAGTCACTCCCCTCATCAATTTGTGCTTGTTCCCCAAAGAGATGAGAGTATTTCATACTATAAAAGCTGAATCAAATTAGAAACTCTAGATAAATAATCATCATTTTGGATTGACTTTAAAGCACGAAGGACTCTTGCATTTGCCTCATGATATTTGCCATTTATAAAATATGAATCTTAATGGTGGCAAGATAAACATGAATACCAAGGGCTTTGAGGTACATAGACATCTTAACATTTCACGTTTGAAAGTTAAGAATATCAAACATAGGAGGTGTAATGAAATCCATGTGTGTGTATACAAATATTATGATTAGCAAAAATAAGGATCTTTAACTCTAGGTTGTTAGACCCAATCAAGAGCATTAAGCCATGAAACCACTTGTAGGTCATCTAGAGGGGATGAATATTGCAAAACAATGCGGAATTAAAACTTATTATGCTAACTAAAACTTTCACACATTGTATAACCAAGAGTGAAGCCGAATTCTCAGTAAAGGGCTCTGAATTTCTCCTCAAGATTCCTCTAGATTAAGAGTTGAGGTGAAACTCTAGCTCTCTTAGTTAAATACTAGTGTGAGTACAAACACAAGATAAAGCATGTAAAGAATAAACAACTAATAACGCATGATATCAAATAACCCAAACAAGTATATCTACTGACCATAACCAATATTGATCGGTCGCTGATACTGCATATTTATTGTCACATTCTCATACTTATTATATAATAAACTCTATTTTTAATCCTATTTTTGTCTAATTTATATGCAGGTCCATTGCTAAAGGAGAGAGCAGAGAAATAATCCCAAAAGCCCATCAAAATTCAGATTTAATTCAAAATTAATTCAAATCAGAAAATCAGGGCAGATTAAGGTAAATCAGAGAAGATAAATTGTTTGAAAATTAGTTAAAAAAATCTCTACAAACTAATTGGTTAAAGCTGAAGATAAAATGAGATTTCATCAAAATCTCGAACCCAAACTAAAAATCCAGCTAGAGATAAAAAATAAATCGCGAAACTAGAGAGCACTACCCTGAATGTGGCCACTTGTCCACACCCAGGCCGCAGAAACGAGGCCAAAGCCACGTTTTCATGGCTTTGTTATGTTTTTTTGGGAAGTGTTTGCTCTCCCTACCTTTTTGCGGCCAAAGTCACGTTTTCATGGCTTTGTTATGTCTGTTTGGGAGCGTTTGCTCCCCCTATCTTCATACGCTCTCTCGCGTGTGATTTTTGCCTATAAATACTAGGTTTTCAGGGGCTACAGGAACGATAAAGCAGAGATAGATTTTTTGGCCAGTTTTTCATTCTTTTTAGTGTAGGTTTTTATTTTTTCTTTTATGTATTTTACTTTTCTTTATGTAACTGCGAGGTGAGACGAGTTTCATGGAGGAATGAGAGCAAGCTTGCACTGAGGGTGACACTGGTGTAAGTAAGTCTTTTCTTTCATTGTTATTTGAATCAAATCAAATTTCTCTTTCTTCTTTACTCTTGTTTTCATTTACTCTCCTCTGATGTGTTGCAATCCAAGTGAATCTGATAGCCTCAAGACTGCTTCGCCATTGCAAGTGCCCTTGATGGCTTATGGTGATGAACAACCATTCTTTTATTAGTTTAGCTTGCCTTTTATTCATAGTATAGATCGGGAATAGGGAGATCCTACACCCCATGCTTGATCGACTTCAAAGACTAGAAAGTCGTAACTACGGATCCAAGGTTTATGAGTATTGAAGAGTAAATAATTTTGAGCTAGATCACCAACACCACACTCTCCCAACTCTTTTATCACTCTTTTTAATTTCTTTGTATAAATCCATTTTTCGTTTTCTCCACCTTCTCAATCTACCACTTTCTTCTTAACTTGACTGTAACTTATTTTTCTTTTTTCTTTTAAGAACTAAAAGAAGATCTTTAATCATTGATTGTAACTTAAAAGAGAATCTACTAAAAAGCTTCCATCGCTAGTCCCTCCTTATAGATCATGACTCGCATAGCCACTTGCTATCGCAGTAGCATTGAGTACCTTCACTCTTTATTCTTAAGATCTAAAATTCTGTATTTTTTGTGTAGGTTAAACCTCAATCAAATTTTCGCGCCACTGTCGGGAGGGACGGTAAGTATTCTCCTTTTAGGTTTACATTTTTTATTAACCTTCTTCTTTGTTCTTTGTGTATAGGTTTATATCAAGAAAATTTTTGCTGTATTAGACATATAAGTGGCCTTGGACTCTGCTCAAGAAAGCAGAGCCCAGAAGCCCTTAGATTTGCTACATTCTAGTGTCAAACTGAGTGAACTATTAATCTGTATTTTTGCAGGTTGACTGAATTGCAAAGCTAAATTTTACAGCTATTTATTTTCTTGATTAACTCACTGTACATACTTCCTTACCTCAATAGTAAAATGATGTTTGTTAAAGCTAAAAACAGTTTAAACTTTGTATTTTAGGCACCTGTCTAATTTGTTTACATTTTACATTACTGTTGAAGAGTGCTGGAGCGAAGGTACGTGTGCATAACATGTAGTATTGGAACACTTATGGATTGTTTACATTGCTTAAGTGTTGCTTTTCAAGTACACATTGCACTTAATTAATTTAAGGGCTTGTCCTATAAATAAGATAAGATGAGGAAGTCATTACCCTCACTTAGCCCATAAACAATCTCCTCACTCACTAACCCAAGTCTAACTAAAACTGACTAGATGTTGGCCTCAGGGACATCTTGGACTCATATAGGAGACTGACTTAAGGGAAAAGTTGAATATTTGACTCTTATCAAATCGGTGTCTAAGGTTGCAGATTCGAAGGTCGGTGGTTTGGAATAATTAGGCCCGTTGTTTAGGCATGGATATCTCCCACCGATCTTGTCCCTACCTGGCTGATTAACTTGTGGTCAGATTCGGCAATATACCCCCTGTAGAAAGTCTAACTAGTTAGGAGTCGTCTAGGTCTAAGGCTTACCCTAACTTAGATTAAATTTTTCTTTTTGTTTGTTTATTTGTTAGTTTTTGATAATTCTTGTGTGATATGGCTCATAACAATAATTTTTCAATTTTAATGGTAATCCATGTCGCACCCCGGCCTTTTTTTCGGATATTACCAACCCGGCATATCATAATTTTAACCAACCTAGTGTGCCGGATTAGTCTTATCTGAATCAATACATGCCTCAATCCCAATACTATGAACAAGACTGGAATAATCATCACTACTCTTTATAAAGTCAATGGGATAGATACAACTCCCCCGAGTCATATTGTCAACCACCTTACAAATATCCAGCTTCATATAATCCTTCTCCCTAACAACCATTAGAAGAATCAATTGATTAGGAAAAGAGGATGGAAACCTTAGACGAGCTTGAGTGATGAAATCATATTTAAAAGACTCAAAATCCTATCAAAATTTTCAAGTCACAAATCCTTACTCTATTTTTCAAGAAGAACATGTCGACTTAGAAAAGAATATGGAATTCATGATTCAATTCCAAAATAAGCCACTCGATATGATTGAAGCAAGACTTAGTAGATTTGAAAACATGCGTAATAAGAAAACTCTCCCAACCTAATCTTAACTATTCTTGACACTTCTAGCCATATTGATGAAAACCAAGAGTCATGGTATCTTGAAGACTTTGACCAAAATTAAATTTCACTACAAAATCTTGACTTGAACCCATAGACGAATTGACAAGTTTTCATTTATTGAGATTGAACTTGATTATGAATGTGAACCCGATCCCCAACTTTGTGATTCAGTTCCATGTTCGAATCGATATTGACTCCTGTATTCTTACCCAATTTGGACCAAATTCCCGAGCCAACATTTAATCCCGTACCCATAGATCTAGAAATTGAATCACCATTTTGGATAGTCATATTCTATTGATGGGAAAAGTATGTGAATTTCAATTCTTGGATTTGGACTCAACTCTTGAACAAAAACTAACTCTCGAACCTAAAGTTAATTTTCTCGAGTCAGTATTGGTTCCTGAACCTATCATTTGAACCAAGTCAACCATTCCACCAAGTCACATTCTTTTGTTGGACATAGGTATAGACCGTAATGACTCCGTGATGATTTTCTAAGATTGGTCATGTAAAAGGAGTAAGTTTCAAGATAAGATATTTTATGATCCTATTCATATTGGAGACAATAAATATGTAAATAGAAAATAGGTCAATAAAGGTGGGTTATGTGAATCATCACATTATCTTGATTGGGTAGCAACGCTTGACCCAATCAGACCACCAACGGAATCACCACCATAAGGTAATATTTTCCTTCCCTTTGTTCTTTTTCATGCATCTATGCATTAATTCATACATTGAGGACAATGCATGAGATAGACATGGGGGAGGGTTCTAACATAACTTAAGTTTTTCTTTTATTATTTAAAAAAATATTAACATTTTTTTACTTTTAAAAATTTTTTGAAAATAGAAACAATATTTGACATATTTTTTGTAAGAAATTAAGTTAATTTTAAGGAATAGGAGAATCATAATTAGGATTTCTTATACTTGGTCAAAATAAGATTATTTATTTGATTTTCAAGATTAGGAAGATAATTTGAAAAAGTAATTTTAGTCTTGATTTTTACCTTGATGATATATGCATACTTTATACACTTACACACTTAGGGTTCAAAAACAAAAATTCTTATGCCTTATTAAAAAAAGTAAAAGAAAAAGAAAAATATAAATAAAATAAGCTAGGTAAGTGCCACATAAAGCATAAGTATTCGCGCCTAAAAGCGGTTCATATAATAAAATTCTTAATTTGTGGCCTTGTTTGCTCAAGTTCTTAAGTCCTTGGGGTGTTTTCTCACCCGGTGCCCTAAGATCGTTTGTCTTGGGAGTCACCGATTAAAGGCTCGTTATATGAGCAGATAGAAAGCCTAATAGAACTAAGGAACAATATCACCTAAAATTAAAACATACACATATATATATAATAAGGCATAAAATTAGAGTTAAAGAACCCCGAGTCAAAATTTCATGGTCACAAAGGTGCATATAACTTAAAGTAAAATAATAGACTAAATGAGAAATACTGTTTGACTCCTTGCCTTGATTGATAACAAGTATTTGAATTAAGACTAAGCTTAAGAATGAAAAGTTTTGCTTTCCTATAACTTATGGACTACATAATTCTTACAATAATACTTCAATATTTTTTTTCTTTCAAAATGTGTTTTCATAATACTAACACTTTATTTCTCTTTCTTTATGGATTTTGTAGGTGTAATCCACTAAAAATCCTCACGAGATAAAGCTCGTCCTCTAGGAAAAACCTAGAGGTTTAACGACTTGTTGCATGTGCTCAGTGCAATCGCGTGACCTGCGAAAGTGGTCTAATAATCTTTAGTTTAGTTTATTGTTTTGCTTGAGGATGAGCAAAAGATAGGTATGGGGGTGTGATCGGTCCCTGATACTGCATATTTATTCTCACAATCCCATATTTATTACATAATAAACTCTATTTTTCATCCTATTTATTGTCTAATTTTTATGCAGGCCCATTGCTAAAGGAAATGGAAGAGAAAGGAGACCAAAAGCCCATCAAAATTCTGATTTAAATCAGAATTAATTCGAATCAGAAAATCAGGACAGATCAGGGCGAATCAGAGAAGATAAATCAGTTGAAAATTAATTAAAACAAATCTTTACAAATAATTGTTAAAGCTAAAGATAAAAGGAGGCTTCGTCAAAATCTTAGACCCAAACTGAAAATCTAGTTAGAGATAAAAACGAATTGCGAAACCAGAGAGCACCACCCCCCCCCCCCCCCCCGGTATGGCCACCTTGCCACACCAGGCCACGAAAATGCGGCCAAAGCCTTATTTTCGCAGCTTTGTTATGTTTCTTGGGGAGCGTTTGTTCCCCCTATCTTCATACGCTCTCCTCCATGTGGTTTTGCCTATAAATACTAAGTTTTTAGAGATTACAGGGAACAATAAAGTAGAGATAGATTTTTAGGGCAGTTTTTCATTCTTTTTAGTATAGGTTTTTATTTTTTTCTTTTATGTAATTTTTTTCTTTTCTTTATATTACTGAGATGAGAGACGAGTTTTATAGAGGAATGAGAGCAAGCTTGTACTGAGTATAACACCGGTGTAAGTAAGTCTTTCTTTCATTATTATTTGAACCGAATTGAAGTTTCTTTTTCTTCTTTACTCTAGTTTTCATTTACTCTTCTCTGATGTGTTGTAATCCAAGTAAATCCGATAGCCTCGAGACTACTTTGCCATTGCAAGTGCTCTTGATGGCCTATGGTGATGAACAACCATTCTTTTTTAGTTTAGCTTGTCCTTTTATTCATAGTATAGATCAGGAATGAGGAAGATCCTACACGCCAAGCTTGATCGCCTTCAAAGACTAGGTAAGTCGTAGCAAATAATCCAAGGTAAATGAGCGCTGAAGAGGTAAGTGATTTTTAGCTTCTTTTCTTTTAACTTTTAGTTTAGATCACCAACACCACAATCTCCCAACTCTTTTATCGGTCTTTTTAATTTCTTTGTATAAATCCATTTTCACTTTCTCCACCTTCTCAATCTATCACTTCTTCTTAACTTGACTGTAACTTAATTTCTTTTTCTTTTCAAGAACTAAAAGAAGATCTTTAACCAGTGATTATAACTTAAAGAGAACTTACTAAAAAACTTCCATCGCTAGTCCCTCCTTGTGAATTACGACCTGCATAGCCACTTGCTACCGTGGTAGCATTGGGTACCTTGTACTATTTATTCTTAAGATCTAAAATTCTGTATTCTTGTCTGCAGGTTAAGCCTCAATAAAATATCAAGCATGTACTAGATGAGCACAAATATAATAAGGATGCAAGATATAAACAAAAGTGAGTTGAGAGAGAGGTGAGCAATCGCAACATGAAAGATTTATTTCGAGGATCGAGCCATTTGCTCTACAGTCCCACCTTCACCACTATGAAGAATTTCTTCAATAAACGATCCCGTAAGATCACTCGGTACTGCAACACCTATTATGAGCTCCCTCAAGAACTTACAGACCCGCAAGTCTCTCACTTGTTCCCGCAAGAATAACACATGCGAACTCGCAAGTTCGTTGAGGCCGTAACCTCTACAATTCCTCCAAATAATAAAGATTGGAACATTTGGTGATCTCTTCTCTCAGTCACTAACAAACACTCTCACAACAAAGATTTTAGAGGATGGATATAGCAATGAATAGCTCATGCTTGTGTGAGAAAACATGATAGATTTGAAAGTGAAAAACTCAAGGAAAAGCTTTTGAAAACTCAAGAGAATCACTTTTAAAAAACTCTCTTTTGTTATGGATATGAAGCTCTAAGGCTTATTGAGAAACTCTGTTAAAGAACTCCTGAAAACACTTGAAAAAATCTTATTGAAAACTTGGCTAAAAGTCCAATATTTATAGGCTATCAAAAACTAGCCATTACAGGCCAGATTTGACCTATCGGTCAACCGGCCAACGATCAATTTTCTAACTGTTGGGGTTGCCTGTCAACCGCCCAATCGACTGCACCCAAGCCAGGCTCTGTCGGTCGACCGCGACTTAACAAAGACAAATTATCTCTCAGTTGTCGATCGACCCTGGTTGAATGCTATAGGCTCGTACACATTGTACATGTCGGTTGACCGGTTGGTCGATCGAGCCTTACTTCGGTCGACTGGTCTGTCAATCGCAAGCAGCCCAAAAACAGATTTTCAAAGAGAAAAAATTTGGACTTGTAAAACCCTTAGAAATTCAATTAAATCTCATAAATTTCACAAAAATAAGTTCATGTAAATAGTTTGAAGTCAAAATATGTATAATCAAAAATCAACACATATTACAAATATGTGAACTATTTTTGAGGTAAAGAAACTAAGGCTTAAACCAAAACCGATATTTTCCAAAAATCAACTTCTAAATGAAAATCTGATTTTTTTCAAAACTTGTATGTGTAAAACAAGATATTGAAACACATTTGAAGCATAATTTGTATGAAATAATCCAACATATATAGTAAATAAAATATACTTATTTTTCACAATAAGCTCCAAAATAGGTTTTAATAAAAACAAAAATAAACACATGATATTAACTCATATGAAGTAATAGTGTATATGGATGAGATCCAATACATATATAAACTAATGCAAACTTGTTTTAATGAATTTTATTCATGAAACTGAAAGATGTATTCTGAAAATCCAAAAACACAAAGATGTATTCATGATAAACCAAAACGCATTGAAATAAGTTTCTATAAATATATTAAGCTCAAATATGTGTGGATAGAATCTAACACATATTGCAAACTATAAAACTTATTTTATTAAGATAAAAATCATATAAACATAATCTTTTGAAGTTAAAGAGGTTAAACTAAAAACAAAAAAATTTAACATAAAAGACGATATATAAATTTTTTTTGTGTATCTATATAAGAGCATGAGCAATTCACAACTAATCTATCCTTTATATTTTATTTTAAAAATAAAAATCTTAAACTTACAAATTAGGACTCAAGTCTTTTTGAAAATTTTCTCTAGAAAATCATCATCTCCATCTTCACTTGATCCAAATAATTTAGACTCCTCTTTGAGTACTTGATGCGATCTTGAAGCGTGAGCTCTTGAATCAACACATGCTAACTTCAAAACTTGATTTTGAGTCATTTATTGAAACTAAACACTTACTAAGATCTTGATTGAATATCCGAAGCTTAATAAATAAAAGATCATTAGTATCATAACTACATGAGTTAATCATCATCAAAACTAGAGTGATCGGCCTTCGGACCAATAAAATGTGCCCTTCTTGTGAAACCAGTTGCACACCAATTCTTGTGTTTTCGGTTACCCGTGAAACATTCATTATTACTTTTCTCCTTTGAAGAGTGAACTTTGCCTGGAATTATTACGATGAGACTCACCCATCCACATGTTGTCAATTTTGTCTTTATTGAGCAATGTTCCTTGATCTCATCGACCTTGATAGTTGATTTGTCTCCAGAATGATAGCTTCCCTAAAACTTTTAAATGAAAAGGTAAACAAAACAATATTTGATGTGCTTGATCCTCATCTTCTATCTTAACCGCTTTCTATTCTAAATCATTCATAATAGAGAAAAATTTTGTAATGTGAGACTTGAAAGGTATAACTTCATATATGTGGAGAAGAAAGAGTCGTTGCTTCAGAATCAACTGATTCATAAACGACTTCCTCAGATAGTGGTCTTGAAGTCAATCCCATAATGAGGATGTTGTTTCTTTGTATAAAACTCATCCCCACTTCGTTTGCCAAGCAAAGTTGAATAGCCGTCCAGGTTTTCTCATCCAACTCCTGCCAAGTTTCATCTTTCATCTCTTGAGGCTTTCTCTCTCTCCCAAGTAATGATTTCTTCAACCCGCTGTGGGTTAAGATGATGTTCATCCTAAACTGCCACCTGCTGAAATTGATAACACCATCGAACTTCTGAATATCGAACTTGATCGCAGATATCTTCACGTTGATCTTTTCTGATACCAATTGTTATGCTCCACGATCAATCGTTGGAGCGGTTCAACAGAATCAACACAGGATTGATGAGCAATGAGAAGAAAAAAGAGAAGGAAGAAGATATTCTGAAGTATAGAAAGCCAGCACACAATTTAATGTGGTTTTCACCGATCAAATAGATCGTGTGTACTTCCATGGGAGAAGAGGAGAGAAACATTATTAAATTTTGGAGGAGCACAATAAGAAATACTTAGACCTCTCGCTAAGAAGATAACAAGCCTTCTAATGGCCTCCTAGAATAGTGAACCCTTGTGGCTACAACTTCTCACATGAATCTTTCTTTTTGATGAATTACACCTTTTTAGAATTGCTAATTCATTGAATTATACAGATCAATCCCCAAGGTTTTATTATAGACTATAGTGTTAGCTCAGAGGCCTTTCATATTGGTTTTGATGATGACTAACTTATGAAGGTTAGTTTACTAATAATCTTATGTTTATATAGTTTCAGTTATTGATTAAGATATTAGTAGGTATTTAGTTTCAATAGAGGAGTTTTGGAGCTAACACATGTAGATTCAAGAGCTCACGCTTCAAGATCGCATTTAGCACTCGGTTGCAGTCAAGCTCATTGGATCGTGTTTGGATTAAGTCGATGTTGAGAAAGAGTTCTACAAGAAGACTTCGGTTTGTGTTTAGTTTAGAACTTGTGTAAAGATAGATAGTATTGATATGCTCAAGTTCACACACACACAAGTTTAATATGTTTGATTTTCGATTTAACTGGTTTTGGATTTCAAACAGACATACATATGGTTTTCATGAATAGATAGAATCAAAACAAGTTTACATGATTTAATGTATATTAGATTTCATCTATATACATATATGCTTCATATACTTAGAAAAACTTATTTTGATGATCCTATTCATTGTTTGGAGTTTTGTATTTAACAAAACTTCTTTTTGAATTTCATGTCAAAAATATAGATATATCTATTGCATGTGTATTGGGTTCTATCCATATACAATATATGCTTCAGAAAGAGTTTAAATATCTTATTTTTGTATTTATACAAGTTTAGAAAAAATTAGATTTTCGTTTCAAAGTTGGTTTTTGAAAAATACCATTTTTATTTAAAGCCAAATTTATGTATCACAAAAATAGTTCAAATAGTTTGTAATATGTGTTGATTTTTTTCACACATATTTTTTATTCAAGTATCTTACAATAACTTATTTTTGTGCAATTTATAGAATTTTATGGGATTTTAGGGAGTTAAATAATCTAAGTTTTCAATCCCTAATTACCCAACCAGATCCACTGGCGGTCGACCGGACGGTCGACCGGACTAGGGGTCGATTGACTGACCAGTCGACTGATGTGCATGCAGACGTGCACAGGACCAGCGAAGTAGGCCGGTCGACTGCGCGGTCGACCGACTAAAAGCACCCAACTCTCGGGTACAGCCGATCGACCGGGCAGTCGACCGACAGTTTGGCCTGGTCAACCGGCGGTCGACCGAGGCACAATAGTCGAAATAATGACCGTTGGGCCGGTCGACCGGGTGGTTACTAGAAGGTCATTCTAGACCTTTCCTGGCTGCTAACAGGTAGATTTTTGAGAGGCTATAAATAAGCCATCTCTTAGGCTATTTTGAACTAGATTTTTGACAACTAAATTTCCTATCTATATTAGTGTTTTAATAGCAAGTTTTTGAAGAGTTTTTGTACCAAAAAGATTTATCTTTTATTTATTTTCAAGGGTTGGAAAAATCAAAGAAAAATAAAGTATTTGGGATATTGCTTTTGATCTTCATTTCTATCTTCTTCTAGTATTTTTTTCAAGTATTTTTCTTGTTATTTGTTTTTCAAACACCTTGTTTTCTCACACTTGAGCTATCATCTCTATCCTATCTATAGGAACTTGTTTTTTTGAAAAATATTATTTGTGGTCTATTATGATCACCAAGGGTTATTTGTGTTCTTTGAAATCACCAAGTTGTAATCTTCCTTTGCTTTGGGTTTGTATTCATTCCTCTAGTGTAAAGGTGATTGTGGTTTGGCTTTGAGCCCTTATCCCTCTTTGTGTAAAGGTGGTTGTTGGTTGGCTTTGTACCCATCCCTCTTTGTGTAGAGGTGATTGTTGTTTGGCTTTTTGCCTTATCCCTCTTGTGTAGAGGTAATTGTTGTTTTGGCTTGATGCCTTGCCTCTTGTGCAGAGGTGGTTGTTGGAGAGAGGAGTTGTATACTCCTTACCTTGTACTTGCAAATTCCTCAGTGGAGGTTCCCTGTGTGGAGGCCCTGTGTGGACATATAGTGAAAATTCTTCTGTGTGAAGGCGAGGACGTAGAGCAGTAGTTAGAACCTCGAAACATATCTTGGTGTTTGCGTTTGATCCACTGTCTCTTAACTCTCTCTCTTATCTTACATTACTTATATTGTTCATATCTCATATATGCTTGATATTATTTGTATGCCCATACCTGTGTTGAACCAAGAGAGCCTCATATAGCACCTCAACTCTTATTTGAGGAATCTAGAGGACATAGTTCAGAGCTTGTCACTGAGAATTCGGCTATACTCTTTGGTTACATATTGTACGTTGCATTTAGTTCTGCATCGTTTGTCATTAGATTAGCTATACACCTATTCACTCCCCCCCCCCTCTAGGTGTATTTTCATATAGAACTCTCCTAATCCTATACAATATTCATCAATACAAATGATCACTGGTTCAGAGAAAAGAAAACTCGAATCCAACTCAAAAACTGAAAACAGATCTAGAAAAGGAAGCAGTATGACCCGATACTAGTCGACTAGGCTCCAGTTTAGGTCGACTAATAACATGTATTAGTAGAGTATACCGAATTGTTAGTCACTATTTAGACAAAATCCGAGAGCCCAATTTTCTGTTGGTTACCACTAGTCGACTATACCATTATATAAGTCCACTAATTCTTATAATTAGTCGACTATACCAAGTATAAGTCGACCAATACTGTGTACATCTCCATGTGCATATCTGTTCTTTGATCTTTGAAGTTTCATTTACCTTCACGACATATTCCAGCCATAATCCTAACAACAACTTAAGAACACATAATTTTATCTTAAATAGTAAATTTGAGCTTATATGCTAAAATTATATATTACTTTTTTCTTTTTTATAGCCTAACGATGATTACAACAAATTTTCTTTTTTATTAAGGTTTTATACTAGATAATTTTCTTTGTTTATTTTTAAGAAAACAATATTATTGCAATGGACTTGTAATCGAATTGAATATTAAATTGGACATCTTAGAAACTCAATTAAATAGATTCGAATCTAAAAGCCTTACTTAATATCAAGGTGAGCCAAACTATGTTCAAGCTTATTCACATATTTTTACCTAGTTTAAATTATTTTTAAAGTTTAATTATTTAAGTCACTGACAAGCCTGAACAACCTTTTACCAAGCAACTTGAGCCGAGCCTGGAGCTTTTCGAGCCTATTAGCGCCTAAAATAAACATAAAGCTGATTCTAATGCGGAGCTTCCACCACCACTCACCTAGGAGGGCCTTATTCATGTCTTGGAGGTTGATAACTCCTAAACCTCCTTCATCTTTTCATTTGCAGACATTATCCCATTTGGATAGATCATATTGGTTGGTCTTATTGGCGCTCCAAAGGAAGTTTCTCCAAATTTTATCTTACCTCTTCAGCTCCCACATGGCGAATAGGAAGAAAGACAAAAAATAGAGGGGAGTGGGTGATAGAGTGAAGTTACGTTGAGCAATGCACCCTCCTATAGACAATAGCTTTTCCTTCTACCCTCAACTTTAGGAGGGCAGTTAGCTCCAAAGATCACAGATCATGGATAGTTGGTTCACTAGTAGTGGACTTGAGGAGATGATACTTGTAAAATTGATGAAGATGAAGAGATGAATAAGCTCTAAACAAAAATCTGCAAAGTAGTCTTGTTTTGTTGTCCCTGCTTTATTTGTCATCATTTGCATTGTGTTTGTTATACTACTTTGAAGAACTAGGAGAAATGTTTAAGATAAGTGTTTGTTTATTGTACGTTGCAGTTTTTTTGCTGCTTTCTTCATTGCATATTCACCCTCAACTTAAAGGAGTTGGTGTTATTAAGTTTTCTTTAAGTGGCATAACTATATTTGAGTTTCTTGTTGTAAATTAAATAGTGGTTGCATGATTGTTTTTTGACGGAATTGAGTGGGAGAACCTTCATTTCTCTTGTTCATTTTTGATATGTAGATTTTTTTCAAGTCTTCATTTTGTTTCTAGCGGGTACCTTATTTTTTTTTCTAAATTTGATTTTTAACGATTCATATTTATAGTACCCCGAGTATGAGTGGGTCGATTCTAGGTATAGACCTCAACATTTCCACACACAGACACTCCAGCATCAGTGTATGCACATTGGGCTAATTCCCTTGGGTCGGCTCCTCCTCGTGTTGGACTATGTGATGGTCCAACGCTAGATGGGCCGTCAATCAGAAGTGATGGACGGTCCGATTCAAATAAGGGAGAATGTTGAATTGTTTATTTTATTTAAAATTTCAAATCAGACCTTGAGACACTTCTGGTGAATAGCCCATCCCGTAATGGACTATCACATGGTCCAGCGCAAGAAATGTTGTGCGCAGGACGCCAACCTCTCTGAGAAATTCACCAACCAGGCGGAGATTGATGCAGCCGGAGATGTACCCAACATGACAAGAATTGAGAAACAATAGAGAAAAGTAATTAATACAGTATTTAATGAGGTTCAGCAACGTGCCTACGTCCTCGGGGTAAGGGGGAGAGAGATTTTATTGATTCAACAATCAATACAAACTAATACAGAGGGATACTTGAGGGAACTTTTAGGGATACAATACATGAGGGCTCTAGCTCTTATTTATAGCTACAGAGTCTCAGAAGTTTAGGAAACCCCAATTGGATTTGACCTCAAATAGGAAAGAAGTCCAAATCCTAAAAGGAATCCAAATCCTAAAAAGAATCCAAATCACCTGTTAGGAAACTCCAATTGTATCCGACTCCTTTTCAAAAACGAAGTCCGAATCCAAATTAGATTCCACAAGCTTCATCAAGCTTTCATCTCCTCTCTCTCCCTATAATTCTCCACCTCGGTGAAGATTTTTCAAATCTGAGTCGAACTCCAATGAACTCCAACATATCACCTGGCGAAATCGACACACGATCTCGGCGAAATCGACACACGATCTCGACCTGAGCCAACAGACGAAACATGCTCCTTCAAACGAATCGCCAGCACACGTACAATTGATCTCCATTGTTCTCACTAGATCCAAACTGAGTTTGTCGTCGCCACTTACAACTCTCACCAAAGTCCAATATCAATTGTAAGCTTCCAACTTTAGCTCAGCTATCAACTGGGATGTACCACACATGCCTTACCTACACTTCATCTTAGGAGAACTTCCATACATGCCGATCACCGAAAGTGTCTCCAATTCAGCTCTTCATGACCTCATGAAGAACTCATCATGAGTCAACACTGACTCTCCAATTAACTGGCTCTATCTAGTCTACATGTCTTCAGCTGACGGTCCAACCAAGTCTAAATAGAGCACACTGAACACTATCATCGGTTTCAACAAACTAGATGCACACCCCTTTATGCAAGCTTAACCATCTTCTCACTAGAAGATCAACTGTTCATCGAGATCACAATGCTTCATCTCTACGTGAAGTCCAACTCTTCACCTCCCAATCAGCTTCTCGAGAACCCAAAAAGCTTTATATAGGTTGCATCACACAATGTGGCGCGCCTTTACGGCTACATACGTACCTTGCCCAAAGGATCAAGCTAGCCGTAGTTCATTGAAATAAGGTTCATAAAGCTCAAGCACTTGTACCTGAACTTTAGCAGCGAACCTATCTGGCTGAGTCATATGAACCTCCTCACTACCATCATGGAGAACGACGGCCTTCAACTTGAGCTTGTCGCGGTCACAAGCTTGAGATTCATGCTTCTTTACCACATGCGTGATTTTACCTTGGTTCCAATGGCTGCAAACAATTCGACCTTCTCCTCAATGTCTTCAACCTGTTCAGTATCAACCCTGACTACATGATCTCCACCCAATGTCACATCCGGTGAAGTCTTCACTAATACCGAATCAACTAGAAATGGTGGAGTAGCATCAACCTACACCCGCTGCGATACTTCTTTGGTCTCTGTCCTCTCCATCTGCTGAGAGACGATAGACTTTAACACTGAAGTCTCATCAAACGTGACATGCCTACTCAACACAATCTTCTTATTTTCGGGGTCCCATAACCTATAGCCTTTCATAGTTTCCTTGACACCCAAAAACATAGCTTCTTTGCTCGCGGATTCACCATGCCATCTTTGGCACTGAAGTAAGTCGGACTTCTAAATTCTCACAATAAACCATGATCTTGAGCAGCTTTTTCAGACCAAATTTCTAATTGAGTTTTACCTCCTATCGCAGTCGATCCATTTATGAGATGGCTAGCATACACAATCGCCTCAGCCCAAAATGATTTGTCTAATCTTGCATTAGACAACAACCGCTGAACCTTCTATAGCAATGAATGGTTTACTTCCTTAGCCAACCCATGTATACCTTCTGTTAAGTGAGTACCAATAACAGTGTTTTGGCCAAATCGTAGGAATTGATTCATGTCTCTTTTAACATTACCAATCTGTAGTTCATTGATCTTCCTACCTGTCTGCTTCTCCATTCTTCCTTTCAACTTCACCAACATATCTAGGACTTCACACCTTTCACTCATGGGATATATCCAACAATGCCTAGATAAACTATCAAAAAAAGAGACAAAGTACCTGTGACCTCCAAGCGATGCAGTCTTAGCAAGTCCCCAAACGCTTATGTGAACACAATCAAGAAGACCTTCTGAGTGGTGAATACTCGTGCCAAATTTCACCTTCTTTTTGTCCAGAACGCAGTGTTCACCCTCTAAGTTGCAGGTAGCAGCACCTTCCTATGATCCCTTCTTTGTAGGAGCTTGCAAAGACCTTTCACCTTCTTGTCCGACCTTTACCTGTCAGACCTTTGTGCAACCATCATCTAAAGAACCAAAAGTCTCCACCTGACCTGTAACCGTACTACCCTTCAAGTAGTAGAGATTTTCCTGGCGGACTCCCTTCATAGCCACCATTGAGCCTTTGGTCATCTTGAGAACACCATCTCATATAGATACCATAAGACCCAATGCTTTCAAAGCACCAATAGAGATAAGATTCCTTTTGAGTTGAGGTGCATACCTCACCTCCTTCAATTCTCATACTATCCCATCTTCCATCTTGATGCAGACTGTACCCATCCCTTCTATATTACATGGGTGATCATCATCCATGACCGTGTAACATCCATCTAGCTTCTCAAACTAGAAAGCCAGGCCCTGTTCGGGCACACATGATAGGTGGCTCCGGTATCTAAGATCCACTTAGTGTTATCTGAGTAATCAACAGTAGGAGTAGTAACAGAGAGAGAATACCGATGAGTCTGAATCCGATCCATCCGCCTGTGTGAGATTCGCCTTGACGTTTTTGTCCATCTTCTTACCTTTGGCCTTGGGGCAATCAACTTTTTAGTATCCTAGCTCCTTACGTAAGGCGCACTGATTCCACTTCAGATCTCTGAAGCCTGATCTAGACTTTGATCTTCCATGATCATCTCTTCCCTTCCTATTAGAACTCCTACCTCTTCTGCCAATGCCTCTGCTGTTGTGTTCCCTGAGGAAGATAGTCAGTCCTATCTCCTTGCTTCATAACTCATAAGAGCAGCAGACACCTCACTGTAGTTATGAAATTTTCTTTCATTGATCAATGTAAGATTAAAGGTCTCATACTCTTCTCTAGGAAGAAAATTCAATAGGATTACCGCCTATCCTCTTCATTGATCTCCACATCTACATTAACTAGTTCTGTAAGAAACTTCGTATAGCGATTCAAGTGTTCATTGATGGAGGATCCTCTTTGCATCTGAAAACTATAAAGCTTACTTTTCAACTGCAACCGCGATTCTATGCTTTTCGTCAGATACTTCTTCTCCAGGATCTCCTACAGCTGTCTCGCAGATGTCTCATGCAACACATGATACTTGATGTCTTGTGTCAAATAAGACCTGATCAATTCACACGCCGTACGGTTCATCTTGTCCCAATCTTCTTCCGTTATTGATGCGCGCTTCTTCTTTAACCGTAGACTATCCTCGAGGTTTGATACCGTCAGCGCATCCATCACCTCACACCTCCACATACCGAAGTTGTTCATACCGTTGAACTTCACCACATCAATCCTTAGTGGATGTGAATTCATGGATTTTTCAGATGATGTACCTTCTCTAGCCATCTTCTCAACTGATTCCTCAAAGCAATGCGGAAACAAATGGAGTTAGATAAATAAACTAAATAAAGATAGGATCTTTACCTCCACACGAAACCCTCGAAGAGTTTCCGAAGCAATTTACTCCTCCAAATTGATTCCTCGAGCAATCTACGCGCTGTTTTGAGATCGACACACGATCCCCCAAACAGCCCCAATGCCGTTCTGAGATCGACACCCGATCTCCGCCAAGCAGCAACTGATGCCCTTGGAATCATCAGATGATCCCACGACGACCTGGGATGCTCTGATACCAATTGTTGTACGCAGGACAATAACTTCTCTGAGGAATCCACCAACCAGGCGGAGACTAATGCAGCCGAAGATGTACACAATATGACATGAATAGAGAAACAATAGAGAAAAGCAATCAACACAGTATCTAACGAGGTTCGGCAACGTGCCTACATCCTCGGGGTAAGGGGAGAGAGATTTTATTGATTCAACAATCAATACAAACTAATACAGAGGAATACTTGAGGGAACTTTCAGGGATACAATACATAAGCGCTCTAGCCCTTATTTATAGCCACAGAATCTCAGGGGTTTAGGAAACCCCAATTGGATTTGACCCCAAACAGGAAAGGAGTCAAATCCTATCACCTATTAGGAAACTCCAATTGTATCCGACTCCTTTTCAAAAATGAAGTCCGAATCCAAGTTGAATTCTACAAGCTTCATCAAGCTTTCATCTCCTCTCTCTCCCTACAAGAAAGAGAAAACCCGAACTCTTGGCCGATGTCCATAGACAATCAATAGTCAGAAAAATAGGAACAGATGAAATGTGCTTGTGAAAGAGATCGTGCGGAAGACAAGAGGTACTCCGGAAAAATGAACCCTAAACCTAGCCAGACCACCCTAATGGGACCACTTTAGTCTAGGTCTAGGGCTGCTTCAGGTATGGGTAGGTTATGGCCTACAACAAGTAGGCCAACCCATTTGTCTAAGAACTACAATATCAACTATTTAGATCTTACTGGATTTTTCAATATAAGTAATTGTATCTCATGCAAAGTGCATCATCACACAAAAAGAGAGTAAATGTTATTAGAACTTAGAATTGTAGAAACATATTACAGGTTTTAGATAAAACAATAATATATGAGAAATATGTATCTCAAATGCCATCCAAGAGAACTGTCTCAGATGGCGGATCAAAACTCCGATCCACCTATTATTGTTTCACGATCCGACAACTCATTATGATCTTCATATTTGAATACATATATAGATAAAAATCAAAACTCCGATCCACCTATTATTGTTTCACGATCCGACCACTCATTATGATCTTCATATTCGAATATATATACAGATAAAAAAATCATGCGGTCTGGATTTTATCTAATTATTAATTTAATGATTGTATCTATTCTATTACTGAAAGTATATTAATTTTTCAACCATTTGATATATGGGTAAACAAATCTATACCGCAAGATTTCTCATTTATATCCATCTTAGGACTTGAAGATCATAATGAGCAGTCAGATCGTGAAACAGTGATAGGCAGATTAGAGTTTAATGTGCCATCTAAGAGAGTTCTCTTGAATGACATCTAAGTTAAATATTTTTCATAATATAGTTGAAAGTACACCTAGAGGGGGGTGAATAGGTGTACGGCTAATTTATGAACAATAATGCGAAAATTAAAAACTTAATTGCAACACACTTAGTGTAACCAAAGAGTGTAGCCGAATTCCCGGTGAAGGGATCTGGACTAACTCCTCTTGATTCCTCTGAATAAGAGTTGAGGTGCTATATGAAGCTCTCTTGGTTAAACACAAGTGAGGCACATAAACAAACCAAGCATGTATATGATATGATAATATGAATCAATGCACAATATAAGAGAGAGAGAGAGAGTAAGAGAAAGTGGATAAAATACAAATACCAAGATATGTTTCGAGGTTCGAGCACACAGCTCTACGTCCTTGCCTTCACACAGAAGGATTTTCACTAACTCGTCCACACAAGACTTCCCACACAGGGAACCTCTACTGTGGACTTGGGGCAAATACAATTGGTAGTACACAACACCTCTCTCCAACAAATACAACCTCTCACTAGAGGTAAGGCACAAAACAAATCATCTCTACACATAGAGGGATAGGCACATAGCCACTCAAACACAAACACATCACACTTGAGGGATTCTAACACAATCTCCACCTCTCACTAGAGGGAGCCAAATACCACTTCCACTATCACCTCACACTTGTGGGATTCAACTCAATCACCTCTCACTAGAGGGATATCACAAAGATGAAAGGTATACAACAAATCAATTTTCTCACTAAAACAAAGATCCTATAGATAAGATAGAATGATAAGCTCAAGTGTGAGAAATAAAGAGTTTGAAAATCAAAATCACAAACAAAAACTCTTGAGAAAACTTCTAGAATTAATATAAAAATGAAGATAAAAAACAATCCCAAAGACTTTCTTTTTCTTTGAATTTTCCAACCCTTTTAAAACAAATGAAGATAGATCTTCTTGGCTCTAAAAACTCTTTTGAAAACTTGTATTAAAACACTAGAGAAGATGAAAATTTGCTCTTCAAAATTCTTGTTAAAAACCAACTCAAATTGGGGTATTTATAACCCCATTTGGAATCTGCCTGTTGGCAGCTGAAAAGGGCATTTTTGCCCTTCCGATCGACCGGCCAATGGTCAAAAAAGTGACCGTTAAGCCCTCCGGTCGACCGTCCGGTCGACAATGTCAGATCCAGAGAGCAATTGCTCTCTGGCCGGTTGACCTCCCGGTCAACCGAGCCAAGGTGAACGTCGACCGCCCGGTCAACGGCCGCACCCGAGAGTGGGCTGACTTCAGTTGGTCGACCGGTCGGTTGACTGGCCAAATCACTTGGCCTTTGTGCACGTCTTGTGCACATCGATCGACCAGTCTGGTCGACCGACCACTGATCTGGTCGACCGTCCCGGTCGACCGCCAGAGCCTGGCAGGACAAATTCAGGATTTAAAAACTTGACTTTTTAACTTTTATAAAATCCTATAAAACATATAAATTCCACAAAAATCACTTCTTGTATTATCTTTGAAATACAAATATGTGTGATAAAAATTCAACACATATTTCAAACTTATTGAACCATTTTTGTGTGATAGAAAATTTGCCTTAAACCAAATTCTGTATTTTCCGAAAATAGAATTTTTGAAATGGAAATCCGATTTTTCCAAAACATATGTAAATACAAAAACATGATATTTAAATAACTTTGAAGCATATAGTATATGAATAGAATCCAATATTCATGAAAGGTATTATATCTATGTTATTGACATTAAATCCAAAAATAGATTTTGTCTAAATACAGAATTCCAAACACATGAATAGTGCATCAAAATAAGTTTTTCTAAGTATGTGAAGCATAGATGTATATAAATCAAATCTAATATATATTAAATCATGTAAACTTGTTTTGATTCTACCTATTCATGAAAACCAAGATCGGTTAAACTGAAAACCAAAATCAATAAACATGAAACTTAAAACAAGTGTGTGTGTTGTGAACTTGAGCATATCACACTATCTAATCTTTACAATGGATCTACACTAAATCTTAACTAAACGAACCGAAGTTTTCTTGTAGAACGCCGTCTCCAAGTCGACTCGATCCAAACGCGATCCAACAAGCTTGACTCCATCGAGTGCTAAATGTGAACTTTGACACTTGAGCTCTTGAATCACCATGTGAAAGCTCCAAAATACCTTTGTTGAAGCTAATCACCTACTAATATCTTGGTTAAGTATCTGAAACTAAATATCACAAGACTATTAGTAACTATAACTACATGAGTTAATCATCATCAAAACTAGAGTGGAAGACCTCTAGGCCAACAATCTCCCCCATTTTGATGATGACAAAACTCATGGAGTTATATATGCATGGATTAAAATTAAGCTTCAAACAATCTCCTCTTTAACTCATGCATAACAATAAAGAATAAGATATGCAATGAATGTTAAACATAAATATGCATAAACATGCACAAAACAATGAAAGAAACATGCTCTTGATACCAAAATTTTAAAATAAATTACTTTTCCTTTTTAAAATAGACATATTCTTAAATACCAATTGAAAATATAAACTTAAAATAAACATGTTCTTTAAGTAATTGCTCTTAATACCAATAAAAATTTCAATTGAAAGCTTATCAATAAAAGCAATAAACGCACTTGATACCAATTGAAAGATAATCAATAAAAGCTCTTGATACCAACAATAAAAATTTTAGTAAAAGTTCTTGTTACCAACAAAACAACAAAATATGTTTTTGATATTAATATCCATGCTCTTGATACCAATATTAACAAAACATAAAATAAACTCTCTTGATACCAACATGAAACAAACTTCAATATAAACTTATAAATAAACATGCATATATACTCAGATACTTCTCCCCCTTCTTGTCAATCATCAACAAAGAGGTTAAAGAAAAAAATAAAACAATGTTCTCCCCCTTTTTGTCCGAAACAAAAATCAACAAGGGGTGAAAATATATCAATTGAAAAAAAATATATCAATTTAGTGCACCATGATACCAATTGAAAATAAACAAATAAGTAAACCAACAAAAAATTTTGAAGATACCAATTGAAAGTAAATAAAACATTTTGAAGAAACCAACCAAAAAAATTTTTGATATCAATTGAAAGATGTAAACATATAAGTAATCTTAATACCAATTGTAAAAATTGGTACCAATTGAAAATATTTTACACTTTTGATACCAATTTGAAAAACATAAACCAATCTTTTGGTTAAACACTAAACTCATTTTACAATAGAAATACCAAATAGAGAATAATATCAATTTAATGTTTTTGATACTAATATTGAAAATGAAACATATACCAATAGAAAATAAGGAAACATATACCAATTTAAAATGATTTTCATTAGGAGCGTATGATACCAAAAAAAATTAATATCATTTTTCAATCCTTTTTTAACATAAAGTGTGCGAATAAAATACCAAAGGTAAAAAAAATCAATTGAAAGGTGAAATATGAATTTTTCTCCCCCTTTATGAATACCAAATAAAATGATGCATAAGATTGTATAAGAAACCAATTGAAAAATAATCAATTGAAATATAATAGTCATTTAAGAAATCAAGTTTAGCATAACCAAAATTTGTGCTCAAAGATATAGAGATATAGTAAGCACAAATAAAATAAATAAATATGTATAAAAAATTAAATACCAATCGAAATTGATACTATTTGAAGTGTAAGCATACATATATAAAAACATATATGAGCATAAAGATAAATGAATGTCAATTGTGATACCAATTGAAAAGATACAATCATATCAATTGAAAATAAAATAAGAACAAGTGTATAACTCATACTTCCTACCACCCATTTTATGCACATGTTTTAAATAGATTTTCAATAATGAGCATACAAGGCATGGTCGCCCAACCAGTCACCCTTGGAAGGGTAGGAGTTTTCAAAAATAATTTTGAAAATAATATAACACGTTTGAAAACTCTACCAAATGAAGAATACCGCAACTAGTTTAATGATAAACTTGTAAACTAGTACGAAATCCTTCAAGTAAGGAATAAAACAAACATATATTTCATGAAAAACATGTAAATTACATGATCACCAAACACTCAAAATCTATATAGCACATATCATACTCATGAAGACAAAATCATGAGAAAACCTTAAGTAAAGTGGGTGTATAAGAGTTATGTAAAACACATCATCATGAAAATAGGCAATCAAGCTCAATATGAAATTCCTTAAAGTATGAAAATCATCAAAATAATTTAATCTTCAAGGCATATGTATGTTTTGTACAAACTAGAGTATACATACATATCAAAATATAAACGAGTCCACAAAAGTATATGCATGAAGGCAAGTGGCTCAAGGATGTATATGTATAACTATTAATTTAGGCAAAATATACACATACATGAGTTTAAACATAAACATGAAAATGTAAAAAATATGGAATACAAGTCAAAATGTATGAATCATCAAAACTAGACTATACTAGTACATCTAATTGGTACAAATGAGCATTGAAGCACAAATATATAATAATCTATTTGTGGCTCACTAGTTGTACAAGTATATATCCAAGTTTTAATGAAAACTAACTTCTAAACATGTAGTCAAAACATGAAGTGCAAATGTTTAACAAAACTCATATGATCATTATGTAAATGAACATGCATTAGATCTATGATATGCATAATAGCTAAAACAAATGTGAGAATACAAAATAAGGGTCCATATAAATATGGGTGATCTCAAATACTAATCATGTATGTCATAGGACAAATAAACATGGCATATGGCATAATGAACATTGAAATATGACATGCTAAAAATCAATAATATGAAAAGCATGTAAACATAAATGAGGAGTAAGAGATCGTTACCAAAACCAAAAGGGCACATCTCCATATCTCCAAACCATGGTGGTCCTTCCCCCAAACTCCCCTTGAAAGTGATGCATTCAAATAGTCCTCTTTAAGCTCGGAACGCATCCACCTCAAGGCACCATCACTCTCACGTCATGTGAGAGCCCACACCTACATCAAATAAAATAGGAGTGGTCTTTGGTACCCATACTCTTTTGGGTCCATGGGGGTTAGCTCCTTTCCTAACCCAAACAAATTTATTTCCTAAATTTACATCATGTATCTTATCAAAACAAAATTTAGCAAGGTGGCCCTTACGTCCACAATATGTACATGTGTACACATGAGCATACATTGTGTGATGGGTGTGAACATGGGGAGTATGTGTATGCCGTGGTTTGTATGCATGCATAGATAGAAGTTGTTTCTTGTGAAACATGGATTCCAAACATGTATGGTTCAAAGCACAATGGCTCAAGTGGAGCCCAAACATTCAACACTCTTCTTAAGTATAGATATAATATTTTCAATTGTAGAAGAAGTGCATGTAATGGATATACGAGGTGGTGAATGACAAACATGTGAATCTAAATTATTTTTCAAAGATATATTTTCATTTAAGCAAACTTCTAAATCTTTTGAAATCAAATCAATTTTGTTTTTCAAAGAAACATTTTCTTTTACAACAAAATCAAGTTTTGAAGGTATAACCTCATTTTTCTTCAAAACTTCATTACAATCATTTTTATTTTTTAAAATCTTGTTTTCATTTAGAGCAAGATCAAGTTGGGATTTAAGTGAGTCACGTTCACTTGAAATCTCATCCCTTTCTTGCAAAGCAATCTCAAGTCTAGAAGATAAATTTTTATTTTCTTCTTTAATCCAAAGCTATCCTTTTTCAAAAGTTTATATTTTGAAATCAAATTTTCACAATTTTTAGCTAGTTCATTATTTAAGGCATATGCATCCATATACACATTACAATAAGAACTAGTACTAACATCTAGTTGAGTATCCGAATGTACCTCAAGGGAGTCATTCCCTTGGACCATGAAGCAACGATGGTCGGACTCGTCTCGACTAGATTTCCTCTTCTTATTGATAAGCGTTTGTAGCTCAGGAGATGTCAAAATGTTTCACACTGCAAAAGCGGAATCATAATGAGAAAACACATATAAATATTCTTTACTTAGTGATGCTCTAAGTGCCTTTAGGGCTTCTGCATTGGCCTCTATATGCTTGCTATCACTAGGGTAGGATTCCTTGGTAATGGAAAGGTAAACTTTATATCGTAAGGCTTTTAAATGATAACTTATCATAACCTTTCATATATTAATTCTAGAGACATCAAACATGGGAGGGCTATCCATGAGTGCAAACTATATGTGTACAAATACAAATGCAAATGTAGATTAGTAACCAAGATCACACTCCTAGGTGGTTAAACCTAATATTAGGAGCGTGGGCTCTGATACCAATTGAAAGTATACCTAGAGGGGGGTGAATAGGTGTACGGCTAATTTATGAACAATAATGCGAAATAAAAAACTTAATTGCAACGCACTTAGTGTAACTAAAGAGTGTAGCCGAATTC
Organism: Agave tequilana; assembly: GCA_038442645.1. Taxonomy (NCBI): domain Eukaryota; kingdom Viridiplantae; phylum Streptophyta; class Magnoliopsida; order Asparagales; family Asparagaceae; genus Agave; species Agave tequilana. Next base: position 59,187 of record JAVJIF010008777.1, read on the forward strand.
CCGGTGAAGGGCTCTGGACTAACTCCTCTTGATTCCTCTGAATAAGAGTTGAGGTGCTATATGAAGCTCTCTTGGTTAAACACAAGTGAGGCACACAAGCAAACCAAGCATGTATATGATATGACAATATTAATCAATACACAATGTAAGAGAGAGTAAGAGAAAGTGGATCAAACGCAAATACCAAGATATGTTTTGAGGTTCGAGCACACAGCTCTACGTCCCCGCCTTCACACAGAAGGATTTTCACTAACTCGTCCACACAGGACTTCCCACACAGGGAACCTCCACTGAGAATTTGGGGCAAATATAATTGGGAGTACACAACTCCTCTCTCCAACAAATACAACCTCTCACTAGAGGCAAGGCACAAAACACATCACCTCTGCACTTAGAGGGATAGGCACAAAGCCATTCAAACACAATTACCTCACACTTGAGGGATTCCAACACAATCTCTACATCTCACTAGAGGGAGCCAAATACCACTTCCACTGTCACCTCACACTTGAGGGATTCAACTTAATCACCTCTTACTAGTGGGATATCACAAAGATGGAAGGTATACAACTTGGTGGTTTAACAACCACAAACTAATTTTCTCACTAAAACAAAGATCCTATAGATAGGATAGAATGATAAGCTCAAGTGTGAGAAATAAAGAGTTTGGAATTCAAACTCACAAAGAAAAACTCTTGAAAAAACTTCTAGAATTGATATAAAAATGAAGATCAAAAACAATCTCAAAGACTTTCTTTTTCTTTAAATTTTCCAACCTTTTTAAAACAAATGAAGATAGATCTTTTTGGCTCTAAAAACTCGTTTGAAAACTTGTATTAAAACACTAGAGAAGATGGAAATTTTGCTCTTGAAAATTCTTGTTAAAAACTAACTCAAATTGGGGTATTTATAACCCCATTTGGAATCTGCCCGTTGGCAGCTGAAAAGGGCATTTTTGCCCTTCCGGTCGGCCGGCCAATGATCAAAAAAGTGACTGTTGAGCCCTCCAGTCGACCGCTCGGTGGATCATATCAGATCTAGAGAGCAATTGCTCTCTGGCCGGTCGACCGCCCGGTCGACCGGGCCAAGGTGAACGGTCGACCGGCCGCACTCGAGAGTCGGCTGACTTCAGTCGGTCGACCGCTCAGTCGACCGGCCAAATCACTTGGCCTTTGTGCACGTCTTGTGCACATCGGTCGACCGTCCCGGTCAACCGCCAGAGCCTGGCAGGGCAAATTCAGGATTTAAAAACTTGGCTTTTTAACTTTTATAAAATCCTATAAAAACACATAAATTCCACAAAAATCAGTTCTTATATTATCTTTGAAATACAAATATGTGTGACAAAAATTCAACACATATTTCAAACTTATTGAACCATTTTTGTGTGATAGAAAATTTGCACTAAACCAGATTCTGCATTTTCTAAAAATAGTATTTTTGAAATGGAAATCCTATTTTTCCAAAACACATGTAAATACAAAAACATGATATTTAAACAACTTTGAAGCATATAGTATATGGATAGAATCCAATATACATGAAAGGTATTATATCTATATTTTTGATATTAAATCAAAAAATAGATTTTGTCTAAGTACAAAACTCCAAACACATGAATAATGCATCAAAATAAGTTTTTCTAAGTATGTGAAGCATAGATGTATATAGATCAAATCTAATATACATTAAACCATGTAAACTTGTTTTGATTCTATCTATTCATGAAAATCAAGATCGGTTAAACTGAAAACCAAAACCAATAAAAATGAAACTTAAAACAAGTGTGTGTGTTGTAAACTTGAGCATATCACACTATCTAATCTTTACAATGGATCTACACTAACTCTTAACTAAACAAACCGAAGCCTTCTTGTAGAACACCGTCTCCAAGTCGACTCGATCCAAACGCGATCCAACGAGCTTGACTCCAACGAGTGCTAGATGTGAATTTTGACGTTCGAGCTCTTGAATCACCATGTGAAAGCTCCAAAACACCTTTGTTGAAGCTAATCACCTACTAATATCTTTGTTAAGTATCTGAAACTAAATATTATAAGATTATTAGTAAACTATAACTACATGAGTTAATCATCATCAAAACTAGAGTGGAAGGCCTCTGGGCCAACAATAGTTATGTTACATAATATAATAATAAACCAATTTTTATCTGCTGCAAAGTATTACAATAGAGAGATTTTCTTCCTGAGTGAAATATAGCAAAGAGAGATGAAAACTTGATAGCCTGCAGATCCCAATACAATGCCCAAATAAGCATAAGAAGTACATAGAATATATTTGCGAACAAAATAATTAATGTAAGTCCCCAACCCTTACAAATTGATAATAATCACATGTGCTCATACATGATAATGACTAGAGAATACAATAATAAAAGCCACATAAAGCTCTCTGTTACACAACAACTGACTATGCTTCTAGAGTCTTTACGATTTTCTTTCATGGGCTAGTGGCTTCCTTAGTAGATGCGACCTTTGGAACTGAGGGGAAAGATGGGAATTCGGGTAGGTAAGGAAGCTCAGGCTTCGGTAATTCGGGCAGAGGTGGAAGTTCAGGCTTTCGCAGAGTTGGCAGCTCAGGTTTAGGCAATTCAAGCAGAGGTGGCTATTTAGGCTTTGGGAAGGGTGACACCTCAGGCAATGACGCTTTCTCAGTTTTGCTTATGGTTGGTACCTTGGGCAAGGGTGGCAACTCAAACTTTGACAATTCTGGCAGAGGAGGCATTTCGGGCGTAGGCAGAGTTGGAATCTTAGGCAACAGAGGGAGTTTAGGCTTGGAAAATGTTGGAATTTCAGGCAACAGAGATAGTTCAGGCTTAGGAAGAGTTGGAATTTCTGCCAGGGGAAACTCTAAAAGATGGCGGCCGGCTGTATGGCACATGGAGTCGCTAAAAATGATGAACACGACGAAGAGGCTCATGACGAAGAAACTAGTCTTGAGGCCATGATTGCAAGCTGATTAAAAGAGAGGAAGAAAGGAATTGGAAATTGGTGGACTGCTGTGAACGAAGAGACTGAGCATAGGAGGTATTTATAGTGGCATGAGCTTTGTGGATTTCGTGTGACTTGGCTCAGAGTTTGGTTGGTTGTTCAACTTTTTTAGGATTATTGATCCTTTTACTTTTTCTAGTGTTGTTGTTAGTGTTGGGATTTGGGTCGAACTCCACCTAAAAGGCTAATCTTTTGGGATGGTGCCCCAAGTCCTTTAAGTGGTATCAGAGCCATGCCTCGAGCTTAGTCATGTGTGCGGGTGATGTTTGACGATGTAGATCCCCCAATGGCGCAAAGGCGCAATGGGCCTGCCCACCCCACTGGCGCAAAAAGTCGCAATAAGCCCCTGTGAAGCTAATGTTGGGCTTTCGAGAAATTTAGTAGTAGTGCTCCTTTACAATGGACGTGTACCTTCCCACGCGGTATAGAGGAGTGACCGACTGTAATTGGTGCTTCACATAAGACGTGCCTTCTCTTCACGCAGTGAAGATATGATCTCGATGGAGCATTTGATCTTCCAGTGTGAAAATAGTTGAGCTTGCAGGGAGACTCTTTATTCGAAGGGGGATTATTGGGATTTGGGTCGAACAAATAGTCCCACATCGTATAGACGTGGGGATGGTCTTGGGTATGTAACGATTTGGGCAACTCCACCTAAAAGGGTAGTCTTTTGGGATGGTACCCCAAGTCCTTCAGTTAGTTCAACTTCTTTGCAGCAAATCAAGAGCAAAAAATAGAATAAAATAATTCATTAAGTACTCTTTAGTGAGAGAGCCAAAAATAGAATAAAATAATTCATTAAGTACTTACTTTAGTAGAGTTGAACTTAAGAAGGGCATTTTTATGAATATTAAAAGGTTTAGTGACTGTAGTCACCTGATAGTGTCCAATTCGTAAATAGAATCCTCCAATGGAATAATAGAATTTTATAAATTGGTCCCTCTGACTGCTGAGAATAGAATTTTATTATAAAGTCCTTTTAATATTTATTATTTATTTTCAAAACAAGTTTTTTTTTCTTGTGTTTCTTTCATGTTGGACCCAGTCTCTTTTAACAGCTTAGTTTGTGGATATATTTTCATTGGAATTCTTATTTGGACATCACTGCAAATGTATGAAGGTTATTTGATTTTCTTATTTCTTATTTTAAAATGGAGCAAAGGGAGGTTTTCTCCTGTGACTCATATAAAAACTTTTTATCTATATGTTTGTCTGTTCGTCTTCATCCACGAGAGAGAGAGAGCAGTGTCGACCATCTCCTTCTTCTTCCTCTCTCAGCTCCTCTCTCTTTCTTTTTCCTTCTTCTTCCTCTCCCCCCTCCTCCTCCTCCTCCTAACCGGGTTGGTTTCCCACCGACAGAGGCGAGATGCTAGTTTATTTTTTCTTCTTTTGTGTGTGAGAATTGAGAAGAAAGTCTGGTTCTCAGGCTGTCCACTTTTTTGATATTACTGCAATAATGCTGCTAATTTTCCCCCGTCTGCATGAGCCACACTTTCAGATTGTTCGTGTTCAATCATTTATTTATCCGAGCTCAAAATTGTTCAAGCTGATCCCCTTATGTTTTCAAATGAGCCCGAGCGAGCTTCCAACAAGATCAAACAGTTGCTTAAGCTTTCGAGGTTACTTACTACTATAAAAGAAAATTTCTAGAAATACATTTAAAATTATATGTAAAAATATTATAAACATTAAATCTTTAAGAAATAAGCAGTCAGAACTTAAGAACACATGATATTATTTTAAATAGCAAATTTGAGCGAATTTGCTAAAATTATATGTGTGTGTTATGTGTGTATATGTGTGTGCGCACGCGCGCGTGTATATAGAGAGAGATAGATAGACTTGTGTCATTCAGGAAGGATTCGAGCCTGAATCCTTCTCACTCAAATACCAACATCCGACATTCGGATAAAAGATCCACTCCGTTGAATTTGATCTATATTATTTTAAGTATCAATAAAACAAAAATAAAATGTTTTGAATACTTTTTGCCCATGCATCAAGTAGGTGAAAAACGAACGTCCTAAATAGTGAGTTGGTTAGTTTAACGGTGTAGAATATTTGAAACCTAACAAAAATTGGTTTGTAGGGTTTTTTGATGTTTAGATCATCATCAAATGGCCAGATCGAGAATTTGTATGTCTAAAGACATAGATCTAACCAACTCACTACTGTCGGCCGTCCATTTTGCGTTGCTTGATGGATGGGCAAAAAGTATTCAAAATACTTGTTTTTTGGTTTATAGATACTTGAAATAATATAAATCAACTTTAACGGAGTGGATCTTGTATTCGAATGTCGGAGGGTTGTATTTGAATGGGAAGGATTCAGGCTTGATTCCTTCTGGAATGAAACAAGTACTTCTGGAATGACACAAGTATCTCTCTCTCATAGAACTAAACATGAAATATTCTTCAAATGACTATACCAAAGATGAACTAAAAATCATCTTCAAGGGGAAAATTGTCAATTAGAATCATAATTTCGAGCCGAAATAAAAATGCCACACATCACATGGTTTCAACTCCAAGCAAGACAAATCAAAGGTTTCTAAAATTTGAGTATTTTTGTCCCAGCCTTCTCTTCAAATCAAGAAATAATAACAAATAAACTTTTCTAAAAAAACTAAAACTAGCTCTGCGCTCTCCGCTAATCTAGCCATCTATGCACCCATTATATTCGAAGTTTCTCTTTGTCACAGTTGGTCTTGCATAAACAGAAAAAAAACATACAAGTTAAAATAAGTTGCAAAAAACACAAAAATTCAATTCTGGAAAAGAATAAAAAAAATTAATATCATTGATGTTCGCGTAATATTTGAGTATGAATAAGCTTTTGCGTTACCCATTTGGAACTTTGGTTAGAAGAATTGTTTGCAAGTTGTGTTTGTGAGCACATATCTAATGTAGAATGAATTTCATTTGCTTAATCGCCATCGGCCGGAGATTAGTTGTGGGTGAGTCATAGATTCCTGCCAATCATTTTGTCAATTTAATGAGTCCGAGCGATATATTATGTAAGTAGTTCTTCAATGGAAATCAATAGTTTATGAAGTAAAAATTAATAGCCTTAGTATTCATAGCTCTATAAGGTGATTGTTCTGGATAAATCTGGGACAAATTCGAAAATGCATGGAATTCAAAAGCCTAGTTGTTGATCCAGGAACATACTGTTGATATATCAATTCATTAGATTGCTTCAACAAAACAAAAATTCATTAGATTGCACACTAATCGGCAAATTAGAAATAAGTTTGACCTATATGTGTTTTATATGTATAAAAAATATATCTATACCTGCATAAATGCACTTGGGGTAGGATATTGTGAAGGGTGTTATACCCAATCCAATGCATTGTATGTGGCTGAATATCCACTTTAGTAGTAGTGCATGATGTGTTGGGCATATCTGCATCTGTCCCTAGACAAATGAATAAAATCAATAAAAGAAAAGGTACAAGAAAAACATTAAATTTCTGAAAACCATAAAAATTATGTACGGACCTTTTCCTGCTGGCATCTTTCTTTTCTTTTCCAAACAGCCTATATATCGACCACGACCCCGTTCTTTCTCTCTTTTTGAAACCAATTGCATTGCGGCTTGCTATAATTCCACTACCATCTTTATTTTTTTTCTTGTGCATTCATACTAGATGACTGATTTTGGTTTTGAGCATCATCACTAGAAGAAGAGGCAGGTAACTTAGTCCCAACTGTAGCTAGAGTCTCTTGATTTGGGTGAGGCATGTTAGAAGCTCAACTTTCCAGTCGAGATCTAACTTTTCCACTAGGGTTTTAGCTTCTTCAACAGCACCCTGGTAAGTCCGTGAACCGCCGAGCCTTTTATCATAATTTGACCAAAAATAGGACCAATGAGAAGTACTAGCGTGCGGGGGACTTTTAGAGCTTATAGAATCCAAATAAATAAAATTGATATTGTTGTGATTTCAGGGGAGGACGCCCTCACGGCCAGGATCGACTGGGGTGGCGCAGCGAAAAAAGACTAAAGGATCTACTAAGGCAACGTGATTGTTATACATATTTGCATATTTTACCGCTTCCATACCATGCATATTGTCAATAAAAATATGATTTTTGATCATCTTCTCTCTATTTTTTGCAGGTTCACATCTGAAATGAGAAAAGGCCTAAAAATTCCTTTAATTAGCAATAATTAAATGGAATTAATTCCAAGCCCAAAAGAGAGCCCAAGTTTGAGCCCAGGATCTGGAGAATTCTACACGCCAACTCACTCTTCCAGAAGATCCACGTGGATAACAAACTGCAACAAACTTGCAACAGAAAATCTGGCCTCAACTGCCTTGATCTTGCTGCAAAATCTAGAAGATTGCCGCAAATCTGCGGTCGTTACAAGGTGGTTAGGGCCCAGATTTCTCTCCAACAACTTGGGCTCTAGATCCTTCTCTCTGAGGCCTATAAATACAGGACCAGGGCTTGCATGAGAGAACAGAGAAGAGAGAGGAGAAATTAGGGGAAAGTCTTGTATTTTGTTTTAGTATTCTCTAGGTTTAAGTCTCCCTCTTCTTCCTCCTAGAGATTTTGTCAAAGAGAGAAAAGAGAGTGCTGTTGAAAGCTTGTAAGCAAGGAGGTGACATTACTTGTAAGCAAGGATTAATCAAAACTTCATTCTTCTCTTTACAATCTCTAGTACGTTGCTTTACTTTACTTTACTTTCTTGTTTTACTTTTAGTGCATTTCTATTGCTTTACTTCTATTACTTTACATCATGAATTGTTGTTTTGTTTCTTGTGCAATGGATAGCTAAATCTCTCTTACATGGCTAGCTAACAACTTACCTAGCTAACTTCTATATCTTTGGATGATTGCTAATTTTTATACTTGCATTGTTAGAAGTTTCTTTTGCTCTCCAAGGAAGTAAAGTTGTTTTCACTTGGTAAATGCTTGTTCAAACTCTATATGACTCATGTGTGCCTCATTTAGAGCCTTGTCTAGAACAAGAGCCTTGATGGAACATGGAGACGGATCACCAAACATATGCTACTTGTAGAACAACTTCTTTACTTCAAGCTAATTTGTTGTTATGTCTTGAATGTTTAATGAATGTTGTATCTTCTTCCTTAGCATCCATTGAGTGTCACTCCTAGAGTTCATTATTGAAAATCTATCTTGAGAGCCAATGAATCAATATGAGGCTACAAGTTAAGACCTAAAGGGACACTCATCTTCCAAACGGTAAAGTACTTGAACAAACAAGCAAAGTAATCTCTATTGCCAATGAATCAATATGAGGCAATCAAGCATCACCATTGAGCTTAGTAAGTTAGCTAAGTGGTAAAGTTAGCTAGCCATGGCCTTTTATCATCTAAAGTTTTCTAAACATTTTCTTTACTAGTTTTCTTTCTTAGCAAAACACTTTTCTAAAGTTCTTTTGATTTCTTTTCCATCATGCACAAATCAACCAATTCTTTCATTTTCTTTTCCATGTTTCTTGCATTTGTGTAAATACAAAGAAGAATCTTCGTTTTCTTTTCTTCACTACGAACCGTAAAACTTCCATCGTGAGCTCTCCTCGAGGATCGACCCGGTATAGCCATTGCTATAACGGAGATTGGAAAGGATACATCAATCATATTAACTACATTGTGAAGTGATCAAGCACCAAAGGTTGACTCTAAACCTTTCCTCTTTTACATAATACTTGTGCAAAAATTTCACACTATCCTCCACCAATCAAATTTTTGGCGCCGTTGCCGGGGAGAGCAACGGTTTTTGATTTCAAGTGAGAAATTAAACGAATCTTCTTCTCTGTTGCAGGTTACAGGTGAAGAAAACAGGAAAATTTGCATTGCAGAAACATATAAGTGGCTATGGGCTTCTGCTCTCGAAAGCAGAAACCAGAAGCCCTCTGAATTGCCGCAGATTCACGGCTTTTGCCGCAGAATTGCGGCAAGGAGGAGTTGACTACTGACCAACTTTCTGCAGGGTTGCTTGCTCTGCAAAATATAGCTGCTGCAATAATTAAATTCTTGTGTGCTTCACCTTATATCTGCTAATAATCAACAGTAAAAAATTTGTTGCAAAGTTAAAAAAATTGTTTAGACATTTGCATTCTAGGCACGTGTCTTTCAATTCCTTTACTTTTACTGTTGAAGAGTGCTGGAGGTAAGGTACGTACGCATCGCATATTGACTAGGACTCACTCTTTGTTTGATTTAATTACGCTTTGAGTGAACCTTGTTTGTTATATCGTACACTTGCACAAATCAACTTTAAGGGCGCCACCCATAAATAAGATAAGGTGGGGGATTTCATCACCCTTTCCTTGGCCCAAAAATCATTTTCCCAAGCACTCACAATCCTAAGCTTCTAAATAAAAACTGCTAGACACTGGCCCTAGGGACATCCGGACTCACTTAGGAGATTATCCTAAGGGGGAAAAGTGTTGGAAATTGACTTTTGTAAAATCAGTGTCTAGGAAAGGGATTGAGGGCCGAAAGCCCGAAGGTTGCTGGTTACTTAATTAAGGAACGTCTCTGAAGGAAAACCTCCCACCAACCTTGCCCTTTCCTGGCTGATTCGCTTATAGTCAAAATCTACACTAAACCTCCTGTGGACGATCTAATCAGTTAGGAGACGTGTAGGTCCAGGGAACCTAGATAGCTTGGATTGATTTTCTTTTTCTTGTTTGTTATTTTTCACTTTCTTTCGCTTGTGTGATCGGTGCACGTTGATTGTGTATGCAACAGTGGTATCGGGATCCGAATTCTGCTAGATTTGTGAGAATTTCTACACTAGCACATATACCACTTGACACAATCCCAGTCATGACCAACAACGTTTCGTTGCAAGACAAGTTATACCCGATTCGCACCTCACTTCCTTCATGCATTCTTCTTCCAAATACCAATGGAAACAACTTTGAGTTAAAGCCCCAGTTCATAAACACTCTTCCACGATTCCATGGCTTAGAATCTGAGGATGCGTACTTCTTCATCCGAGAGTTTGAAGAAGTATGCCTTATGATGAGAATTTCCCAGTTGACAGAGGACGCTGTGAGACTTAGATTCATTCCCTTCGCACTTAAGGATATTGCTAAGAAGTGGCTGTACAATCTTCCTGTCAGCTCAATTTCTTCATGGGATGATTTCGTTAAGGTCTTTCTTAAAAAGTTTTATCCTATCCATAAGACAGCCCTCATGAGGAAAAATATAATGCAATTCAAGTAAGAAGCCAATGAACCATTCTGGAAGTACTTTGAGCGCTTCAAAGACCTAATAGCCCTGTGTCCCCATCACGGTATAGAAAAATGGCGCCAGTGCCAGATTATCTATGATGGACTCGATTATCAGACTAGGACACTCCTTGAAACCATGTGTCAAGGAGAATTCTTAAAGAAAGATGAAGATCAGGGTTGGGATCTTTTTGAAGCCCTAGCAGAAAAGACAGTCCAGTGGGAGTCATGTACTGAGAAACCCACACCCACAACTTCTAGAACAGGTTTACACTCCTTAGAATCCTCGATAGCTGTAGAAGCTAAAATAACACAATTGATGAAGAGGATTGAATTGCTAGAGTCTAGGGAAAATTCTGCTGTTAATCAGGTCAACCCATCACCTGTGGTTAATCCGGGTTGTACCTATTGCCATGATCTGAATCATCTGTTTGAGGAGTGTCCAGTGTATCAAACTCAAATGTTTCAGGAGAGTACGAATGCCGCATACACCAGACCCACTTACAATCCTTACTCCAAAACAGATAATCCAGGATGGCGAAACCATCCTAACTTTTCTTGGAGTCAGTCTGGTCCTGAGCAGCCGAGACAACCATTTCCACAACAATACCCTGCTCAGTCTCATCCACCGACTTACCACCAGAACCCACCAAATGTCCGTTCATACCAAAATCCACAACAATTCCAGTCATATCAAAATCCTGTGCCTTACCAAGCAAATTTTCAGCCCCAGTATCAGCATCATCCACCACCAAATCCTTCAAACAAGAGAATTTCTGATCTGGAGAAAATGATAGAGACCTTATCCAAGACTCAAGCTTCAATGATGAACAATCAGCAGCAGGACATGAACAAATTGCAAATCCAGATAGGGCAGTTGGCTAACTCTCTGAATGAACGATAAAAAGGAATGCTACCTAGCCAACCTGTACCCAATCCCAAAACCCATTTTCCTCTGCACGAAGTTGAAGACTTGGGCCCCAGCCAATGCCAAGCAATTCAAATCCTTAGGTCTGGGAAGCATGTAGATAATAAGGTTTCAAATCAGCCTCCCAAATCTGTGTCAAGACCACCACCTTCTGTTCCAATCCAACCAATTCAAGACAATCCTTCATCAAGCACACAACCATCCACTTCCCAGTCAAAAGGAAAAGAAAAGATTGATGAGCAAACATACAAGCCTGTTGTACCATTCCCAAATAGGCTTAAAAATTAAAAAATGAATGCTCACATGGAGAAGATAAGAGAGATATTCAATCAAGTTCAAATCAATGTCCCTCTTCTAGATGCCATTCAACAAGTTCCATCCTACGCCAAATTTCTAAAAGAAATGTGCACAAAAAAGAGAAAAGCAAATGTCCCTAAAAAAAGTCTTCTTGGCTTCCAACATAAGTGAACTGCTCAATGGTCCAATCCCTGTGAAATACAAGGATCCAGGAAGCCCAACCATTTCTTGCATCATAGGGCAGACCACCATAAATAGGGCTTTTCTTGACTTGGGCGCGAGCATAAATCTTCTTCCCTTTTCCGTGTATCAGCAGTTAGGCTTAGGCAACCTTCGTCCAACCCAGATGACTATACAATTGGCTGACCGCTCTATAAAGATTCCCAAGGGGGAGATTACAGATGTGTTAATACGGGTCGGGGAATTCATTTACCCCCTAGACTTTGTCGTTCTTGAAACACAACCCGTACAAAATCACAGAGCACAGACACCTGTCATTCTCGGACGTCCTTTCTTAGCCACCGCAAATGCGATCATCAACTGCAGAAATGGCTCAATGCGTCTAACATTTGGAGATATGACAAAGGAGGTGAATGTTTTCCATCTGGGAAAGCAGCCTAGGGATTTGGACAATGATTCTTTCGAAGTGAACTTGATAGAGGGTTTAACTAGTGAACATATTGAGGAGGTTGAGTATGAGTCTGAAGAGGAATTTGAGTTGGAGTCTGATGACTTCAACCTTGATCAGATTGTCGAATCAAATGTTGAACGAGCCACTAATTCCACCCCTCTTCTTCCTTTGCACCATGAACAACCAGTGATAGATCCTGTCCCTTCTTCTGAGCTTAAGGTTCTTCCCGACCATCTCAAGTACAAGTACTTGGGTGAGAAGGAATCCTTTCCTGTAATAATTGCATCCAATCTCACTAAACAACAAGAAGAGGATCTTCTGACTGTGTTAAGGGAAAATAGAGAGGCCATTGGTTGGACCATAGCTGACATCAAGGGGATTAGTCCTTCCATAGTTCAGCACCGGATTCATTTAACGGAAGATGCCAAGCCAAAACGAGACCCACAGCGTAGACTGAACCCAATTATGCAGGAAGCTGTTAGATCCGAGATCTTGAAGCTATTAGATAACGGGATTATCTATCCCATATCCGATAGTCAGTGGGTAAGTCCAGTTCACGCTGTGCCCAAGAAAGCAGGATTTACTGTGGTGGAAAATGAGAATAAAGAATTGATACAAACACGTCTTCCAATGAAGATTCGAGTTTGTATTGATTACAGAAAGTTGAACACTGCCACACGTAAAGACCACTTTCCTCTTCCGTTCATTGACCAAATGCTCGAGAGATTAGCGGGACATGAGTACTATTGTTTCCTAGATGGATATTCAGGATATAATCAAATCCCGATCGCTCCCGAGGACCAAGATAAAACTACCTTCACCTGTCCTTTTGGAACATTTACATACCGAAGGATGCCCTTCGGCCTATGCAATGCTCCTGCAACATTTCAACGTTGTATGCTGAGCCTTTTTTCAGACATGGTGGAGAAATTTCTGGAGATTTTTATGGATGATTTTTCGGTTTATGGGGATTCATTTGAGCAATGCTTGTACCATTTGAAGCTGGTTTTACAACGCTGTATGGAGAAAAATTTGACACTTAACTGGGAAAAGTGTCACTTTATGGTCAAGCAAGGAATCGTTCTTGGGCACAAGGTATCAAGTATAGGAATTGAGGTGGACAAGTCTAAAGTGGAAGTCATAATGAAGCTCACTGAACCAACATGCTTAAAAGACATTAGATCATTTTTAGGGCACGCCGGCTTCTATAGACGATTTATTCAAGGGTTTAGCAATATTGCAAGACCTTTGACAAATCTCTTAGGAAAGGATGTACCCTTTATATTTGATGAGGAATGTCAAAAATCTTGGAGAGAGCTTAAGAATAGACTTGTCTCAGCACCGATCATTTCTGCACCAGATTTGACCAAGCCTTTTGAGATTATGTGTGATGCCTCTGACTTTGCTATAGGCGCTGTTTTAGGGGATAATAGGCAACACGTAATCTATTATGCCAGCAGAACGCTGAATGAAGCCCAACTCAATTATACAACTACTGAAAAGGAATTTTTAGCGGTTGTCTTTGCGTTCGAGAAATTTCGACAATATCTGCTAGGGTCCAGGACGATTATTTTCACTGATCACTCCGCCCTAAAGTATTTAATGCAAAAGAAGGATGCTAAGGCAAGACTTATTCGATGGATACTTCTTTTGCAAGAGTTTGATTTAGAGATTAAGGACAAAAAGGGCGTTGAAAATGTGGTAGCTGATCACTTGTCGAGAATCCCAAATGCACCTAAGGAGAGAATACCGATTAATGATGATTTCCCTGACGAACACATTTTTGTGATGTGTGGAGAGCCTTGGTATGCTGACATAGTGAATTACCTTGCTACCAGGCAAATATCTTCTCATTGGTCAAGTCAGGAAAAACACAGTTTCATGCGTCAAATGCGGTTCTTCTTTTGGGATGAACCGTATTTATTCAAATATTGTCCTGACCAGATTATATGAAGGTGCCTTCCTGAGGATGAACATCAGAGTGTTTTGACATTTTGTCACAAGTTAGCTTGCGGTGGACATTTTGGTCCACGGAAAACTGCTGAGAAAGTACTTCAGAGTGGATTCTACTGGCCCACTCTCTTTAAGGATGCATATACCTTTTGCAAGCTATGTGATAGGTGTCAAATGACGGGTAGAATTACACAGAGAGACATGATGCCCCTTACACCCATCTTGGAAGTCGAAATTTTTGACTTATGGGGCATCGACTTTATGGGACCCTTTCCTCTGTCCTATGGTAACCAATACATTTTGGTAGCCGTAGATTATGTTTCCAAATGGGCTGAAGCAATTCCAACAAGGACAAATGATAACCAAGTTGTCATCAAGTTTTTACGAGACTATATCATTTCTCGCTTCGGGGCCCCCCGTGCGATCATAAGTGACAATGGGAGTCATTTTTGCAATAGAGCTTTTGAAGCCCTAATGCGTAAATACTCTATTACTCACAAATTATCCACGGCATATCATCCTCAAACCAACGGGCAAGTAGAAGTCACGAATAGACAAATAAAACTCATCTTGGAGAAAACCGTTGGACAAAACCGTAAGGATTGGTCCATCAAACTCACTGATGCCTTATGGGCATACAGGACTGCTTACAAGACTGTCCTCGGTATGTCTCCATATCGAGTTGTATTTGGAAAATCTTGTCACTTGCCTGTGGAATTAGAACACCGAGCTATGTGAGCTTTAAAGCAGCTGAATTTGGATTTGGATAAAGCCGGTGCTTTAAGGAAGTTGCAGATATCCGAGTTAGAAGAGCTAAGAAATGAGGTATATGATAATGCTCGGATAACAAAACACAGAACCAAGCTCTTTCATGATAATTCCATTCGCCGGAAAATTTTTGTCTCAGGACAAAAGGTTCTGTTGTACAATTCACGACTCCACCTTTTTCCTGATAAGTTGAGAACCAGGTGGTCAGGACCATACATAGTGCATAGAGTCTTTTCACATGGTGCGATCGAGATTCTTGACCCAAATAATGGCAACAAATTCACTGTGAATGGTCAACGTTTAAAGCCATTCCTTACCACTGAATTCGTGTCACAAGAAGTTCATGAATTGGGTCTTTTTGACCCAGTTTATCTGTGACCATTCCATCTGTACAGTCTCCCGAGAATTTCCCTGCATATCATTTTAGGATCACTTTTGTAAATAAAATTTTGTAAATAAATAAAAAAATGAGGGATTTCTAACAAGAGTTCCACCAAATTTGAAGTTCCTAGGTTTCTTCAAAACTCCTTCTTTCAAAAATTCCAAAGTCCTAGGTCACTACAACTTCCCAAGAGTTAAACTCTCTTTTCAAAACTACAAATTCCAACATTGGTAAAATTCCTTTTGACCTAGGGATAGAAGTGGAAATCTCTTGGTGTTTTTTTTTCTCCTATAAAAGTCTTACTCTGCCCGACCCTTCTCCCTCACAAGAAAAAAACCATCTCAGATCTACAACTCTCTTCCAGAGCGCCGCACTCTGCAACTTTTCCTCTCCTCAGCTCTCTTTATTTTGCCGCGTTCCTGCGACTTTTGCCGAGATTCTGCGGCTTTTCTGAAGCTTCCTGGGTGCCGTCAAGTTCTGCACCAGTCGATCTCACGCACTTCCAGCCGATCTGGTGCTACTTCTTCATTCAGACTCTCCTGTACCCACTACAGAGATCGCATTTTTCCCCCCACGAATTCCGGGGGCGGTTCGAATTCAGATCTCTCCTTTTTATTGCTTTGTTCATATCATGGCACCATCTATTTTCATTGAGAGAGACTTTGGAAAAATATTGAGTGATGTAAATGGATATGGGTATGTGTTTCTAGAGAGAATTAGGGCTTGGAATTGGTATACATTAATGTATGACAACTCTGAGACTGATGCCTTTTATTGTCCCGAATTGGTGACAATATTTTACACTCACATTGACCACGCATCGATTGATCCACACACGTATCAGTTTACTGTACACATGCCCACAGGAGACTTACTTGTCACGCTTCCTCTTCTTGAGGAAGTCACTACTGTCCAAACCATCACACAACACAGCGAGCCTCTCTCATTGGTTGAGTATATGACTGTTATGGGGGCTCGTTGTACTGAGCAGGATCGTGGGCTGAAGGCTAGCACCACGTTTAGAAATATTCACTGCGTTGGCCGCTGGATCCAACGCAACATTTTAGGGCTAGACCACACCTCCTCATTTAACAGACCTGTGTTGCAAATTATACATGATTTAATGACTCGTCAACACACAGTTTGTTTGAATAAGGTCATCTTCCATGCACTCATAGCCAATTCCTCACGCACTAGGGGTGCCAAATACTCTCATCCTATCTTGATTACACGTCTATGTAGGACTTTCCTACCAGACGTTGTCTTTGATTCATTCGATCGAGTGTTTGTTGCACCTGAGAGACCTACCAGTTCGTATAATAGCTGTTTGCACGCGGTCTGGACTCCTACTGTCCAGCCCGAGGATGTACCGGTAGAGTCTTCCTCTGAGGAGAGTCTTGAGGAAGAAGATGAACCTGAGTTTTGGAGGCATGATCCCCCAGCAGAGTCACGAGCTTTCATGTCTTCTATCTAGAAGGGCATGAAGAAAATCTTTAGGGGACAAGTGAGGCTGAGGAAGAAGGTAGAGGAGCAATCCTCTCGGTTAGATAGTATGGAGGCAGCATTGAGGAGATCACAGTCGGCTGGACCTAGCACCACTGGGGGTCCAAAGCGACGGAGGGAGTAGTGTTGTACCTTTTACCTATTTCATGCATCTTTTTATCTTGCATACATTGGGGACAATGCATGAGATAGGTATGGGGGGGTAGATGCTAACATAGGATTTTTCATTTTCCTTTTAGGCTTTTTATTTTTAGGATTTTCATTTTCTTTTTAGGTCTTTTATTTTCTTTTAGATTTTACCTTTCTTATAGATTTTCTACTTTCTTTTAGATTTTACTTTTTCTTTTAGAAAAATAAAAAACTAAAAAAATAAAAAAAAGGAATTTTTTGATCCATGTTTAAAGAATCAAACTTAACTTTAGGGATTAAGGAAGCTCTAAACTAAGATTTCTAATTATAAGTCGAAAAGAGGAGTTTTGTTAGATTTTTAGGTTAAATAATAAAGGATTAGAAAAATTATTAGATTTTAATTCTTTCTTTAGGATATATACATTAAACATATTGAAGGATTAATCGAAGACTTTGTGACTTTATTTACATATATATATAATAAAAAATTTTATGTAAATAAATAATAAACAATAAATACTTAGCCACTGATTAAGCTGGTTAGTCGTGCCTCAAGAAGCATTGCCGATCACGCCTAAAGGTGGTTAAGTCCTTAGTATTCGTGGCCTAGTTTACTCGAGTCCTCGAACCTTAGGGATGTATCTTCATCTGGTGCCTTAAGACCGACTGGTTAGGGAGTCATCGGTAAGAGGCTCGTTACAAAGGTAAATTAGAAAGCCTAAGGAAGCTAAGGAAATAAATAAATATTGTATATAAAAAAAAGAAAGAAAAGAAAAAAAAAGAGAAAAAATGTTATATATATTAGTAAATAAATGAACTTAGTCTAAGAAAGATCCTTCATATTTATAGATGTATATATCTTAGGATTGATGCAAAATCCGGTTTTTGATCTTTTCCCTAAAAACTTAACCTAAGTTGAAAACAAAACTCTAAATAGACACTTATAAGAGGAATGACAAGTTTAGGGTAACCTGAAACCTATAACTTAAGTAAGAATCTTTAAAACATGGATCAAAATTTTCACTAACCCTTTTATTTTTCTTTGTGGATTTTGTGGGTGCAATCCGCTGAAAACCCTCAGGAGACAACACTCCTCCTCTAGGGTAACCTAGAGGTTTAACGGCTTGTTGCACATGCTCAGTGCAATCGTGTCACCTACGAAAGTGGTATAATAAATTAGTTAGGATTTTTCTTTCTTTTTCTTTCTTTTTTGCTCGAGGACGAGCAAAAGTTAGGTATGGGAGTGTGATTGTTATACATATTTGCATATTTTACCGCTTCCATACCATGCATATTGTCAATAAAAATATGATTTTTGATCATCTTCTCTCTATTTTTTGCAGGTTCACATCTGAAATGAGAAAAGGCCTAAAAATTCCTTTAATTAGCAATAATTAAATGGAATTAATTCCAAGCCCAAAAGAGAGCCCAAGTTTGAGCCCAGGATCTGGAGAATTCTACACGCCAACTCACTCTTCCAGAAGATCCACGTGGATAACAAACTACAACAAACTTGTAACAGAAAATCTGGCCTCAACTGCCTTGATCTTGCCGCAAAATCTAGAAGATTGCCGCAAATCTGCGGCCGTTACAAGGTTGTTAGGGCCCAGATTTCTCTCCAACAACCTGGGCTCTAGATCCTTCTCTCTGAGGCCTATAAATACAGGACCAGGGCTTGCATGAGAGAACAGAGAAGAGAGAGGAGAAATTAGGGGAAAGTCTTGTATTTTGTTTTAGTATTCTCTAGGTTTTAGTCTCCCTCTTCTTCCTCCTAGAGATTTTGTCAAAGAGAGAAAAGAGAGTGCTGTTGAAAGCTTGTAAGCAAGGAGGTGATATTACTTGTAAGTAAGGATTAATCAAAGCTTCATTCTTCTCTTTACAATCTCTAGTACGTTGCTTTACTTTACTTTACTTTCTTGTTTTACTTTTAGTGCATTTCTATTGCTTTACTTCTATTGCTTTACATCATGAATTATTGTTTTGTTTCTTGTGCAATGGATAGCTAAATCTCTCTTACATGGCTAGCTAACAACTTACCTAGCTAACTTCTATCTCTTTGGATGATTGCTAATTTCTATACTTGCATTGTTAGAAGTTTCTTTTGCTCTCCAAGGAAGTAAAGTTGTTTTCACTTGGTAAATGCTTGTTCAAACTCCATATGACTCATGTGTGCCTCATTTAGAGTCTTGTCTAGAATAAGAGCCTTGATGGAACATGGAGACGGATCACCAAACATATGCTACTTGTAGAACAACTTCTTTACTTCAAGCTAATTTGTTGTTATGTCTTGAATGTTTAATGAATGTTGTATCTTCTTCCTTAGCATCCATTGAGTGTCACTCCTAGAGTTCATTATTGAAAATCTATCTTGAGAGCCAATGAATCAATATGAGGCTACAAGTTAAGACCTAAAGGGACACTCATCTTCCAAACGGTAAAGTACTTGAACAAACAAGCAAAGTAATCTCTATTGCCAATGAATCAATATGAGGCAATCAAGCATCACCATTGAGCTTAGTAAGTTAGCTAAGTGGTAAAGTTAGCTAGCCATGGCCTTTTATCATCTAAAGTTTTCTAAACATTTTCTTTACTAGCTTTCTTTCTTAGCAAAACACTTTTCCAAAGTTCTTTTGATTTCTTATCCATCATGCACAAATCAACCAATTCTTTCATTTTCTTTTCCATGTTTCTTGCATTTGTGTAAATACAAAGAAGAATCTTCGTTTTCTTTTCTTCACTACGAACCGTAAAACTTCCATCGTGAGCTCTCCTCGAGGATCGACCCGGTATAGCCATTGCTATAACGGAGATTGGAAAGGATGCATCAATCATATTAACTACATTGTGAAGTGATCAAGCACCAAAGGTTGACTCTAAACCTTTCCTCTTTTACATAATACTTGTGCAAAAATTTCACACTATCCTCCACCAATCACAACGTGAAAAAGATAAGAAGATATTTCAAAACAGATAGGAAGTCAACACAATATAACGTAGTTCTACTGATCAAACAGATCGTGTGTACGTCCATGGGAGAAGAGGAGAGAAACTTTATTAAAATTTTGGGATAGTACAATAAGAATTACTTACATTTCACGCTGAGAAGATTACAAACAGTTGATGGCCGTCAAGAACAGTGAACCCTTGTGGCCAAGCTTCTCCCACGAATCTCTTGCCTTGATGATTTTACCCTTAGGAACTACAAATTCATTGGATTCTCTTGTAATACATTGAAGGCCACCCCTAAGGGGTTATTTATAAACTATAAAACTCTCCTAGTCCTAAACAAACTCCATCAATATGAACATCACTGCCTCAGAATAAAAAAAACTCGAATCCAACTTGGACTCAAAACAGATCCGAAAAGAAAACTATCAGACCAATATTAGTCGACTAGGCCAGGGCATTAGTATTAGTCGACTAGTCCAAAATCCTAGTCGACTACTCTGACAAATCCTAAGAGCCCCTACTCTCTGTTGGCCAAACCTAGTCAACTATACAATGTAATAGTCAGTTAATCTAGGTGATTAGTCGACTATACCATATATTAGTCGGCTACTCCTGTGCACAGATTCTTGTACACATCCATTTTCTGATCTTCGAGATTTTGTCTATCTTCACGACGTATTCACGTCATAATCCTAACAATCTCCCCCTTGACTTGATATGTCCAAGTCTGAAAATAGCCACCATGTTTCAGGTGCTCGCATCTATGCACAATTGAACAAACTCGACTTCCTCTCCATCTCACTCCCTCTTCTCCATAAACCCCTTATGGGGTTCACAACTTGATCAGGTCGAAAAAGTTCAGGCCCAACCTGAACTTTATTACCCAACGATCTCCTTGATCTACACAAGATCTGTGAGAATTTGCTCCACCATAGGAGTAATGATGTGGACTACCTTGTTACACGCTTAGTCCCAATCTCTCTTAAAGGTGCAAATGAACATTCGAGCTCGAAACCATCGTAGTTCTGACTGTTTCACAACTGCCGCTTCCGAAGCTAAGGATAACTACAATCCACCAACTGTAACTTTCTAATTTTGCAATATATACACATTACCGACATGTTCGGCCTGAAACTTCACATAGGCCTCTTTGGAGACTTCCATAAGATCACGTTTAGAACTGAAACTGAACCCTTCCCCTAGTAGGGCTCCAAGAGAGATGAATTTGTATCTTGATTCTGGAACATGACGAACGCTTTGAAGAGTAGTGATGCATTCATCATGAGATCGAAACTGAATTGTTCCTTCTCCAATCACCTTTCTTGTAGAAGAATTTTTCATGAAGACTTCTCCACCTTGAACCGATGTGTATGAAGAGAATATTTTCCTATTGGAACCGATGTGTTGTAAACATTCAGAGTCAATAATCCATCTATATTTGTTACCAACTGATCTATCTGTAATAGATAGAATATTGTACTATTTTTTATCGTTTCAATCAATTCAGTGACATTAGCATCTGGTTGTTTCTTCTTTCGGAGCCAATAATCAGCTCTATTGTGTCCCTACTTGTGATTATAGTTGCACATTATATTTCTATATTTTGAGTTACTCGTAGAACTTCCATTATTACTCTTCTCTTTTGAATAATAAACTTGCCCAGAATCATTATGATGAGACTTACCCGTCAACTGGGTATCAATTTTGTCCTTTTTAAGCAGATGCTTCTTGATCTCATTAGCCTTAATTGTTGACTTGCCTCCATAGATAATAGCTTCCCTAAAGCTCTTATGTGAAGAAGGTAAAGAACGCAGTAATAAAAGTGCTTGATCTTTATCTTCTATTTTAACCTCTATTTTACTTAAATCATTGATAATAGAGGAAAATTCTGCAATGTGAGACTTGATAGGTGTACCTTTATGCATGCAGAGAAGAAAAAGACACTGCTTCAGAATCAACCGATTCGCCAATGACTTCTTCAGATAGTGGTCTTGAAGTCGTTCTTATAACAACGATGATGTTTTCTCTGTAGAAAACTCATCCAACCTTTCATCCTCCAAGCAAAGTTGAATAGCAGTCAAGGCTTTCAAATCCAACTCCTGCCAAGTTTCTTCCTTCACGTCTTAAGGCTTTTTCTCTCTCCCTAGTAGTGGTTTCTTCAACCCGCTCTAAGTAAGAATGGCGGTCATCCTAATCTGTCACCCGCTGAAATTAATGATCCCATTGTACTTCTGAATATCGAACTTAATCGCAGACATCTTCAAGTTTTCTTTCTCTAATACCAATTGTTATGATTTCCCGGGAACACACCCCCACGACCGGATCGACTGGGGCGGTGCGGCAAAAACATATCACAATATTTACTAAGGCAACATGAAGAAGAGAAAAAGAAGATATTCTAAAGTAGATAAAAAGCCAAACACACAATATAATATGGTTTCACTGATCAAACAGATTATGTGTATGTCCACGAGAGAAGAGGGGAGAAACTTTATTAAAATTTTGGGAGAGTATAATGAGAATTGCTTACACCTCACTCTGAGATGATTACAAGCCCTTGATGGCCACAAAGAACATCGAACCCTTGTGGCGAAGTTTCTATCATGAATCTCTCACCTCGATGAATTTCACCCATAGGAATTACAAAATTCATTGAATTCTCTTAGAATACATTGAAGGCCACCCCTAAGAGATTTTTATAGACCATAAAATTCTTCTAGTCCTAAACAAATTCTATCAATACGAACAATCACCATCTCAGAATAAAGGAAACTCGAATCCAACTTGGGCTCAAAATAGATCCGAAAAGGAAACTGCCAGATCTGACATTAGTCGACTAGACTAGGGCATTAGTCAACTATTACATAGTACTAGTGGACTAGTCGCTACTCTGATAAATCCTGAGAACCCCAACTCTCTGTTGCCCAAACCTAGTCGACTATACAATGTATTAGTCAACTAATCCAGGTGATTAGTCAACTATAACCTGTATTAGTCGACTACTCCTGTGCACAGATTCTTGTGCACGTCCGTACTTTGATCTTCGAGTTTTCATATACCTTCACAATGTATTCACGTTACTATTCTAAGAGCCATTTAGTTTTCGAGGATGAACAATTTATTTGAATGAACAACTAATTTCATAAAACAATACTTAAAGGAAAGATTTATGTCATCAATAGCTCTACAAAATTTCAAAATTTTCAAAATCAACCTAGAATCTTTTTGCCAGTGCTGATGGGCTTGAGATCGATGACTTGAACGATGATTTGCGGGATCGATAGGTTGGCCAGTAGCTTAGAGATCACATCAGGGGTCACAAATTTCCCATAGAAAACTCAAGAAATCAGATCGTTAGGGTTTTTTATTTTGAGAAAAAGAGATGTAAAAAGACCAGCGAGAGAGAGACAACTTCGGGTGGGCCTCGTCCATAGAGGGGCTGAGACGAAGGTCGAGAAGATCAACCAGAGGGTGAGAGGGGAGGCTGAGGGGAGGGGAGCGAGGAAAGGACGGAGGCAGTGGTCGAGCGGTCACAACTGGCAGGAAGGAGGAGATCGTGAGAGGGGGGAGAGAGCATGGCATCATCAAAGATCAGAGTAGATGGGAGGAGCAGAGAGACCGACTACTAGAAAATCGTTAAACTGCATTAGAAAATCGCGTCGAAATGTAATTCGACGCAAATTTTGTGTCGAAAACTCAAAAATTCGATGCAATGTGTAAAAAATCAGCACTTATTTGCGGATAATAAAAAATCATAAAATTACATTAAAAATTGATGTTAAATATTATATAAAAAAATAAATTATAAAATTTTTTGTTGAAAATTCGACGCAACACTTAGAACATTATGTCAATTTTTCGACACAAAATACATATTTCCCGCAAAAAATAATTGGCAGAAATTTGGCGAGAATATCTGAATATTCGACGCAATATTTTCAATTGCATCGAATATTCGACGCAACATTCATTGTGTCAAATTTTCTATGCAGTCTATAAATCTAATTAGGTCGAATTTTCCCCCAATCTGCCCTTTCTTTCCTCTCTACTCTCTCGATCATTGCCGCCTCCCTCCATAACCTCCTACCTTTCCTTATCCTGGTCGGCGTTGCCTCCCTCCCCGGCCTCCTCCCTCCCCGCCCCTCTCTGATCGGGGGAAAACCGTGCACGAAAAGTATATATTTTGAAATCACGAGTGAAAAGGGCGTGCTTTGGCTTCCTCGATACTTCCGTTATAGCATAGAGGCTAAACCGGTCGAATCCATAAGGATGGGAAGCGATAGAAGCTTTACCGGTATATTCACATGTTTGTTAAAGTTTTTTCTATGTTTTAAAGAATTAAAAGAAGAGAAAACAAAGAATGGAAAGAGAAGAGTACAGGAAAAACAAAGAAATGAGAAACATAGAAAAAAAATAGTTTTTGTGATTTTTGATATATTATTAAAACAAAGTAAAAAAGGAAAGAAAACTGATGGTTACTAACTACTAATGGCTCCACTAACTATGCTAACCTCTTAGTGATAGTTGCCTCACATGTATCCTTGGCCATCACTAGTCCTTAGTTCAAGAGCGTTTCAAAGCATGACCCGTAAGATAACTTTCACATCCAAACTCAACAAAATAAGTGCAAGTTATACTTAAACCATCAAAATTAGACAAGAACAAGCAAGGAATAAAGCAATGTTAGCTTGTTAGAGAGTTAGGAGTTAGGGTGTTAGAATCCATCATTATGAGCCATTAATGGCTCTTGTAAGAGCAAGACCAAGTAGAGGCTATTAGATTCATGTGGATTATCAAGTAAGAAGTTAGCAAGTTAGTAGTTAGTAGTTAGTTGTCATGAGAGAAAATTAGCTAAGCATGTAAAAGGAGTTAGAGAGAAGAAAACAAAGAGAGATAAAGAGAGAACCTTTCAAAGATTCCCACCTTCCATTACAAGCACTCTTTTCCACCCATATACCACTCACTTTCCTATTACATGATAAGAAATGAAAAATACAGAGAGAAAGAAGAACAACTAACCTAGATACCCTAAAAACTATAACATGGAGAAGAAAACCCTAAAAACTATCCTCAAAACTCCTCCTCGTGCTCTGGAAATCCCAGGGCTTTTATAGGCGAAAGGGGGCACCAGGGTACCTGTACGGAGCGCGCGTCAAATCACGATGCGCGGCTCCACACAATTGCAGTGGAAACGCGGCAATTATCGCGTTTTCGCGGTAACCCTAAGGCGGCGCGCGTGGCACCGCCTGCTGTGTGCTCCCCGCTTGCCTCCCTATCGGCTGTACTTCCTAAAATCTGAATTTGGACCCCCGGTTTTGACAAAACCACCCTCCAAGGTCAATGGCTATTCTTGTAGGTTATTAATCACCAATTAAATGGGATTTTTGGGCTTCTTCTTCATTTCATGCCATGGACCTAGAAACATACAAGATAGGTATTATTAACAGGATTTAATATTAAATAAATGTGAAGATGTGATATGAAATATGTAATTTTAGAGATTAATCACAACCCTACACAAATCTTTTGCTCGTCTCGAGCAAAACAAAAAGCTAACTAAGAAGATTATTACGCCACTTTCGCAGGTGACGTGATTGCACTGAGCGTGTGCAACAAACCGTTAAACCTCTATGTTTTTCCTAGTGGAGGAGTTTTGTATCCTGAGGGTTTTCAGTGGATTACACCAACAAAATCCATAAAGAAAGAAATCAAGTGTTAGTATTTTGAAAACGCATTTTGAAATGGAGAAAAGTGTTAAAATATCTTTGCAAAAATTTAAGTGATCCAAGGTCATAAGTTAACCAGAAATTATTCTTTCTTAAACTAAGTCTAAATGCAAAATCCTGTTATAAATTAAATGTAAGAATTTAAAATTGAATCGATTCTTTGATGTTTCATAAACTCTTAGAAAATATGTACTTCGTGAACTGTGAAGACTTTTGGGATATTGACTCGAGCTTTTATGTCATTGATTTATGTATATTAATTCTTTCCTTTTTTTCTTCCCTTAGTTTTCTTAAAATTTCTTATTTACCAAGGTAGTGAGCTTTTAACCAGTGACTCCCAAACCAGATAGTTTTAGGACACCAGATGAGAAAACAGCCCTCGGTCTTAAGGACTCGAGTAAACAAGGCCACAAAACTAAAGGGGATTATTTTGTTTTTGTCCACCGTTTTAGGCATGAATAATCATGCTTCCTGAGGCATAATTACTCAATTTCAATAAGTGACTTTTATTATCATCATTTTTAATATTTTTTATGACATTTTCAGTCTTTGTTTCAATCTCAAAAAAATGTATAAGTGTGAAGTGCATATACCTAAGGCAAAAAATTCAAGATCAAATTATCTTTCCAGTCTTACTTCCTTATCCTAAAATTTAAAAAAGATCATTATTTGGACTCAGTTTAAAAATTCATAATTTTAGGTCTTCTTAATTCCTAAGATAATCTTAGTTTTCTTAAAAATAAATCAAAACTATTTCTCTTATTTCAAAAAATTTTGTAAAAAGAAAAGAAAAGAGTTTTTATACAAAAGAAAAATTTTAAAAAGTTTCTAAAAAGAAGTGTAAAAGAAAGAAAATATAAAACTAACTTTGTAAATAAATCCTCCCCCACACTTATCTCATGCATTGTCCTCAATGCATTGTGAATGTGTATATGTATGAAACAAATGAAAAAGAAAGAAAAATTATCTCATGGTTGTGGTTTCGGTGGTGGTCGGATTGACCCACGAAATGCGTCCCAACTCATATATTATGAAATTCATAAGAACCCACCAATGACCTTTCTAATACGACTCAGTAAAAGAATGATTGAGTGACTGGTCTAATTAAAAAATTATCCCAATCTAATTTTCAGTTTTCAAAAATAATTACTGAGTCATTTTCTTCAACATCCTTGTCCGACAATGAAGTATGATTTTGGGAGATGATTGATTTGGACTCAAATGGAATAGTAGCAAAAACCGATACAGACTCGGGAATTTGACTCAGATCAAGTCGAGATCAAAAGGGGGAGTCGAAATTGGTTTAAAAATGGGGTCCTAATGAAAGAATTAATGTTCACACACTTTCCCCATCAATGAAGTGTGATTATAAGATATTGGTGATTCAATTTCACGGTGTACTGGTATAGGATTCAATGTTGACTCCGGAATAGAGAAAAAATCTGGTAAAAATACCGGAGTCATTATTGAATCAAAAAGTGAAATGGAATTACGAATTTAAGGTTCAGGATCACTTTTAAGCTCAAGTTCAATTTTAGGAAAAGGATAACTTGCTAAAATGTTAAGATGGTTATCAAAATTTTGGGTAAGTTCAAATGGATGTAATGAAATTGAATCTTGATTTTTGTCCACGGAAGGAATGTGAATGGGTGAAATGATCGATTGAAGTTTAGGAATTATGAGAATCAAAACTGGCTCAAGAACGTTACTAAGTTTAGGTAACACTATAGGAGTCAATATTGATTCAAGGATTGGACTCGAATCGCTAAATTAAAGCTCAGGTTCATATTCATCTTCAAGTTCAATTTCAAAAAATGTATAGGTTGCCAAACTATCAAGAACTTGATGTTGGTCAAGTTCAGGTTGGTATGATGAAATTGAAGCTGGATTCCAAAATATCATGATTCTTGAGTCATATGAACATTTGATGGACATGGAAGTCAATTATATTTTACATTATTCGCTCAGTCTCTTGCACGAATTCCATAATTTTTTCCTACATTGATTTTTCTTTGAGTGGTTCTTGAAAAGGACTATATGAATTTTGGAAATTTTGTGGATATGATGAGGCCACCATGTTTTCAAATTATTTTTGGGCCTCTATCACTGCTTCCAAACTCCTTTGCAATGATGATTTTTCTTCAATTGGTGGTTCAGGAAAAAGAGGATGTGAAGCAAAATCGGGGAATGAATATTATGAAAATTGTAAACAATATGGTTGAAAATTTGACTCTTGGTAGGTGAATCCCCATGAACTCTGTGAAGAGTGAAAGTTATTTTGAAAATTATAGTCATAGGATTGAGGATATGAGTCATATTGAGCCAGATAATCCTAATCCCACATATATGGTTGGTTCTCACTCTCTTTCCTATTACAAGATCCCCGGCAACGGTGCCAAAATTTGATTAGAGGAAAACCGCCCACGAAAAGTGTATGTTTTGAAATCAAGATTTAAAAGTGCGTGCTTTGGCTTCCTCGATACTTCCTTACAACATAGAGGCTAAAGGGGTCGAATCCACAGAGACGGGAAGCGATTGAAGTTTTACCAGAATGTTCCCGTATGTGTTAAAGTTTCTTCAATATTTTTTAAGAATCAAAAGAAAAGAAAATAATAAGTGGAAAGAGAAGAGTACGTGAAACACGAAGAAGTGGGAACATAGAAGATAAGATATTTGTGTAAAATCACCTAGAGGGGGGGTGAATAGGTGATGGCTAATCTAATGGTCACTAAATACGAAATTAAAAACTATTTAATGCAAACTAAAACTTCTTACACTAAACACCACGTATAACACAAGAGTGTAGCCGGATTCCCCGTGAAAGGCTCTGGACTAACTCCTCAAGATTCCTCTAAATAAGAGTTGAGGTGCCGCGTTGGCTCTTTTGGTTAAATACAAGTGTTAGCAAACAATCCCCAAGCATATATCAATATGAGCATAAATGTATATATCTAGCAATTAAAGATGAAAGTAATAGAAGCATGCAAGATACAAACAAGCAAGAGATAGAGAGAGAGCAATCGCAAACAAAGGATATTTGTTTCGAGGTTCGAGCACACTTGCTCTACATCCCCGCCTTAACACTTGAAGGATTTCCACTATAAACCGATCCCACCGGATCACTCGGTGCCGCAACACCTACAAGGAGTTCCCACTAGAACTCTTGGACTCTCTAGTCCCGTACACACCGCAAGCCCACTAGCTCGCCGAGGCCGCACCTCAAACACGGAGTTCACACACGAACTCGAAACACCGCGAACACAGCCATCCGCCTCCTCAAAGCATAAAGAAAGATCTCTTGGTGATCTAAACACTTTGATCACCAATAAAAACTCTCACAATAACACTCCTATAGGTAGATATAGCAATGGATGGCTCAAGTGTTGTGTGAGAAAACAAGGATTGAGATGGTGGAGGAAAACTCAAGAAAATCACTTTTAAAACACTCTTGATAAACTTCCCTTTTGATTGGAAATATTTGCTCTCTAAACAAGTGGGAAAAGCTCTGAAAAGAGTTGAAAAAACTAGCTCAAAAACCACTTGAAAATCTTGTAGAAAACAGCCCCCAAATGCCCCAATTTATAGAGCTAGAAAAACTAGCCGTTGGAGCCAGGTTGGCCTGACGGTCGACCGCCAACGGTCAGATTTCTGACTGTTGGGGCAGCGGTCAACCGACCGGTCGACCGAGACCCTAGAACAGAGAGCAGGTCTCTCTGCCGGTCGACCGGCCCGGTCGACCAGGGCTTTCCAGAGAGCAGAAGCTCTCTGGCGTTTGACCGGGTCGGTCAACCGGCCCTCCAGCAAAGGCTGGCGTGCACGTCTGTGCACGTCGGTCGACCGGTCCGGTCGACCGGCAGAAGCCAGGTCAGGGATTTTGGGATTAAAAACTTGGTTATTTTGGCTCAAATAAAATCCCATAAAATCATGAAAAATCTACAAAAATAGTTTTAACATTATACTTTGATAATCAAACATGCTTGCAGAAAATCAAGACATGTTACAAACAATTTGAACTATTTTTGTAACTTGAAAATTTTGGCTAAAAAATGAAAACTGTATTTTTCCAAAACTTTGTTTTTCCAAAACTTCTCCAAATACAAAAAGAAGATATTTAAACAACTTTTAAAGCATAGAGTGTATGGATATGATTCACTACACATACATGGTGAAATATCTATGTTTTTGACATTAAGCTCTAAAATTAGTTTTGGTTAAATACATGTATACTTTGAATACCAAAAACCAAACCGGTATTTTTCTAAAAGAAAACTCTTTTGAATTTTTCTAAAATAAAAATTCTTTTATGAAAACTTATCTAAATCAAGAGAGTGTGTGTATAAGATATACTTGAGCAATCCACCAACTATTCTATCCTTTACATTTTAACTAAAAACAAAATCTTAACAAAACAAACCTAGACACAAGTCTTCTTCTTGAAGTCTTCACTTGAAGTATTCACATCTTCTTGACTTGGTCCAAACACTATCCATAGAGCTAGACTCCTCTTGAGTACTTGATGTGGTCTTGATGCACAAGCTCTTGAATCAAACCGTGCTAGCTCCAAAACTTGACTTTTAATCCTTTGTTGAAGCTACACACCTACTAAGATCTTGATCATGAATCTGTCACTAATTAAACACAAGATCATTAGTACTATAACTACATGAGTTGATCATCATCAAAACTAGAGTGACGGGCCTTTGGGCCAACAATCTCCCCCTTTTTGATGATGACAAAACTCATGAAGTTATATATGCATGGATTAAAGTAAAGCTTCAAGGAAGCTCCCCCTTAACTCTTGCATCTCAATAAACAAATAAATATGCAATGAGGCACATAAACATGTATGCAAATATGCGGAGATAAACATTCTAATTAAACATAAAACTCATCAAATTCTTTTTTCTCCTATTTGCAAAACAAAACATATATGCATAAACATAAATACTTCTCCCCCTTTATGAATAAAGCAAGGAAAACATGCATATATACCAAATACTTCTCCCCTTTTTTTGTCAATCATCAACAAAGGGGTTAAAGTAAAAACAAAATGTTCTCCCCCTTTTTGTTCGAAACAAAGAAACAATAAAGGGTTGAACCAAATCAATCAATAAAAGATATATGCGATATACATTCATGAAGAGGAAGACGCTAAGTTAACTTCCCTACACATATACATTACATGAAAGAGGGATGACAAGTCTTAATTCACATAACGCATAATATGTAATGCATAAAAAGAGATGTGAAGCTCCCCCTACACACGTGTACCGCATACAGAAGAGTTGTCAAGCTCCTCAACATAAGATACACTCAACATGAATCTATATGTAGAAGAGATGTTAAGCTCTCCTTGCACATAGACAATACAAATCAAAACATTTTTAATTTTTCTTATTAAAAGAACAAAATTTTGAATTTCTCAATAAAACAAATTTTGAGATATCTTGTAAATAAAATTTTTAAGATACCAATTGTAGTCAAATTTTAAGATATCATTGTAAATAAACATTACAAATTTTGAATTTTAATCAAAATAGAATCATATTGATACTAATTGAAACTTATTGTAAATTATATTGATACCAATTGCACTCAATAGATACCAATTGAAGATTATTGCACTTTTTTGATATCAATAAAATTATCAATTTTAAAAATAATGCATAAGCTTATTGAAATATCAATTGAGAAATCAATTGAAAAATAAAGATTTGAATTAAGCTTAGCATAAACATACTTTGTGCTTTAAATATGTAAATCGATTTTTAATCAAGCACAAATAAAACATATATATGTATGAGAATGAAAATACCAATAGAAATTATGAAGCATACATATATAGGAAACATAGTATGAGTATATACAAAATGAATATCAATTGAGATACCAATTGAAAATAACAATGTAAATCAAGTATATAACTCATAAACTAACAATTGAAGAACAATAACTAGTTAAAAGTAATTTTTGAAAAAAAGTAGTTAAAGATCCTTCAAAAACATGAAACTAAATCATATGTTTTCATGAATCATACCAAATACACAAGAGTTGACGCTCAAAATCGATAAAGCTCAAAAAGAATCATGAAACAAAGTCATGAATAAACAAATAAAGTGTGAGTGTACAAGAATCATATGTTTAGTATTTTTCATGAAGATAATCAATGAAGCTCAAAACATAAATATCATTTTATTAAACAAATCATGAAAATTTATTTTTCATTTTAAAACAAACTTCTAGGTATATGTATGATTTATCCAAAACTAACAATATGCATACATATCCCAAACATAAAAAGAGTCCATAATATATATTGCATGAAGGCAAATGACTCAAGGGGTATACATGTATATTTATTAGATTTGAATACAAAATACATATACATGAAGTAAAACATAAAAATAGGCAAAACAAGTGTAAATGAGAGAATCATCAAAACTAGGCTATACATGTGCATATAGTGAGTACAAATGAACAATGAAGTGCAAACGTATATGAATCAAATGTTGCTCACTATTTGTACAAGTATATATTCCAAGTTTTGATAATACTACATTTAAACTAGTATTTACCACATGAAGCACAAAACAAATACAACATAAACATGCTCAAGATCATCAATCATAAATGCACATAAATAAACTAGGAGTTTTGAGATAGTTACCAAACCAAAGAACTAAACTCTAATTCTCCAAAACATGGTGGTTGTCCCACCAAACCTCCTTGATAGCGGTGCATCAAAGGTATGTCCATCAAGTCCATGCATCCACTACCAAGGCACCATCCCTCTCACGTTTTGTGAGAGCCCGCACCTACATGAAATACAAAAGGTGGGGATTTTGGTACCCATTTTCTTTTAGGTCCTTGGGGGTTAGCTTTGTAAGGAACCTAAACATTTTTCTTATTAGCAAAATTAATATGATGTATCTTATCAAAACAAAACTTTGCTAGATGGCCTTTGCGGCCACAATGTGTACATTTGTACACCTTAGGATGCATATGATCGTGGCGTGCAAATAGTGAATATGTATGAGGGTGATGTGCATGAACATGTGGAGTTTGTTTCTTTGAAAACAAGGTCTCCAATCTCTTATGATTAAAAGCACATTTGCTCAATGTTGAGCTCAAACAATTTATTTTATTTTTCAAATTTTTAATCTCATTTTGATTAATAGTGGCATGTAGAGCATGGTGAGAAATAGAATCATTTTTCTTATTCTTTTTAGAAGCATTTACTTTTTCTTTTTCAACAATTTTTCTTTTTAAAGAAGTGTTTTCATGCAAAGCAACTTCTTTTTGTTTTTCCACCAAAACAATTTTATTTTTCAAAAAGTGTTTCCTTCACAAAGATCACTTAATTTAGACATTAAGGAAACATTTTCATTTTTCAAATTTTCATTTTCTTTTTCAAAACATGCTACTTTATTTTTAAAAGACTCATTTTCTTTTAAAACATTTTCAAACTTTTCTTGAAAAGAATCTTTTTCATTTAGCATGGCATCAAATTTGTTTTTCATTTTCTTATTATCCTTTTTAAGCATGTCATATTTTTCAAGTAGTTGTTGACAAAAAAATGTAAGCTCATCATATGACATGTCATCTTCTTCTACCTCGGATTCGATAGTTACCTCAAGGGGGTTATCCCCTTGGACCATGTAGCACAAGTTAGAAGCGTCACTTCCAACATCCAAGTCGCTCCCCGCATAATATTGTTCTTTTTCGCCAAGGAAGATTAACGAGTTCCAAACTACAAAAGCCGAGTCAATGTTAGCAACCCTACATAAATAATCATTGTTTAGGGTACTCTTCAAAGCATGAATGGCTTTTGAGTTAGCCTCAATATACTTGCTATTATTAACATATGAATCATTAATGGTAGCAAGATAAACATGAATGCCTAGGCCTTTGAGGTACAATGACATCTTAACTTTCCAAGTTTGGATGTTAAGGATGTCAAAGGTGGGAGGTGACATGAAATCCATAGTGTGTGTACAAATATTGTGATTAGCCTAAAAATGAGGATCTTTAACTCTAGGTTGTAAGACCCAAATCAAGAGCACTTGGCTCTGATACCAATTGTAAAATTACCTAGAGGGGGGGTGAATAGGTGATGGCTAATCTAATGGTCACTAAATGCAGAATTAAAAACTATTTAATGCACACTAGAACTTCTTACACTAAACACCACGTATAACATAAGAGTGTAGCCGGATTTCCCGTGAAGGGCTCTGAACTAACTCCTCAAGATTCCTCTAAATAAGAGTTGAGGTGCCGCGTTGGCTCTCTTGGTTAAATACAAGTGTTAGCAAACAATCCCCAAGCATATATAAATATGAGCACAAATGTATATATCTAGAAATTAAAGATGAAAGCAATAGAAGCATGCAAGATATAAACAAGAAAGAGATAGAGAGAGCAATCGCAAACACGGGATATTTGTTTCGAGGTTCGAGCACACTTGCTCTACATCCCCGCCTTCACACTTGAAGGATTTCCACTATAAACTGATCCCACCGGATCACTCGGTGCCGCAACACCTACAAGGAGTTCCCACTAGAACTCTTGGACTCTCTAGTCCCGTACACACCGCAAGCCCACTAGCTCGCCGAGGCCGCACCTCAAACACGGAGTTCACACACGAACTCGAAACACCGCGAACACAACCGTCCACCTCCTCAAAGCACAAAGAAAGATCTCTTGGTGATCTAAACACTTTGATCACTAATAAAAACTCTCACAATAACACTCCTATAGGTAGATATAGCAATGGATGACTCAAGTGTTGTGTGAGAAAACAAGGATCGAGAAGGTGGAGGAAAACTCAAGAAAATCACTTTTAAAACACTCTTGATAAACTCCCCTTTTGATTGGAAATATTTGCTCTCTAAACAAGTGGTAAAAGCTCTGAAAAGAGTTGGAAAAATTAGCTCAAAAACCACTTGAAAATCATGTAGAAAACAGCCCCCAAATGCCCCAATTTATAGAGTTAGAAAAACTAGCCATTGGAGCCAGGTTGGCCTGACGGTCGACCGCCCGGTCGACCGCCAACAGTCAGATTTCTGACCATTGGGGTAGCGGTCGACCGACCGGTCGACCGAGACCCTGGAACAGAGAGCAGGTCTCTCTGCCGGTCGACCGGCCCGGTCGACCGGGGCTTTCCAGAGAGCAGAAGCTCTCTGACGGTCGACCGGGTCGATCAACCGGCCCTCCAGCAAAGGCTGGCGTGCACGTCTGTGCACGTCGGTCGACCATCCCGGTCGATCGACTTCAAGCTCGGTCGACCGGTCCGGTCGACCGGCAGAAGCCAGGTCAGGGATTTTGGGATTAAAAACTTGGTTATTTTGGCTCAAATAAAATCCCATAAAATCATGAAAAATCTACAAAAATAGTTTTAACATTATACTTTGATAATTAAACATGCTTGCAAAAATTAAGACATGTTACAAACAATTTGAACTATTTTTGTAACTTGGAAATTTTGGCTAAAAAACGAAAATTGTATTTTTCCAAAACTTGGTTTTTCCAAAACTTCTCCAAATACAAAAACAAGATATTTAAACAACTTTTAAAGCATAGAGTGTATGGATATGATCCACTACACATACATGGTGAAATATTTATGTTTTTGACATTAAGCTCTAAAATTTGTTTTGGTTAAATACATGTATACTTTGAATACCAAAAACCAAACCGGTATTTTTCTAAAAGAAAACTCTTTTGTATTTTCTAAAATAAAAATTCTTTTATGAAAACTTATCTAAATCAAGAGTGTGTGTGTATAAGATATACTTGAGCAATTCACCAACTATTCTATCCTTTACATTTTAACTAAAAACAAAATCTTAACAAAACAAACCTAGACACAAGTCTTCTTCTTGAAGTCTTCACTTGAAGTATTCACATCTTCTTGACTTGGTCCAAACACGATCCATAGAGTTAGACTCCTCTTGAGTACTTGATGTGGTCTTGATGTACAAGCTCTTGAATCAAACCGTGCTAGCTCCAAAACTTGACTTTAAATCCTTTGTTAAAGCTACACACCTACTAAGATCTTGATCAAGAATCTGTCACTAATTAAACACAAATTCATTAGTGCTATAACTACATGAGTTGATCATCATCAAAACTAGAGTGACGGGCCTTTGGGCCAACAATTTGTGATTTTTGAAATATATCTAAAACAAAGTAAAAGAGAAAGAAAACTCATGGCTACTGATCTAAAGTAAATGAAGTAAGAATTACTGTTTAGATTTGGGCTAATGGGTTGTGTCCATGAGAAGGAATGCGATGAAAGCTTTTCAATGTTATTGTTTAAAAAGCAAAAAATGGTGTCGGTTTTTTTATGTTGAAAAGAGAATGGAAAGTAAGGAAGTGATTTAAAGAAAAATTGAAAATTTGGAGAAGCTTTTGGAAAAGATGATCTTTCAAAAGGATTGAAGAGTGGTTGGTTGTTTGTTTTAATATATGAAAAAGATCTGGCTCACTATCTTACTACTCAACGATATATTCCTCTCTTGAAATTATCAGTACCTCAACTTGATCATACGAAAAAACTTAAGCTTGAGTTTTGAAAGTCTTAAGTAAAGCAAATAAGATTGTTTGGAAAAGTTAACTCTTTTTCATAAGAATTCATCTTGAACTGAATGTTAAATTATCAAGTCTTCTTTCAAGTATGAAATAAAAACAAGTTCAAGTGATGTTTTTAAAAATAGAAGTTTTAGAAATCCAAACCCGTCCTCATGTGCCTTCAAGAACACTTTTAAAGAAGCAAGGCTTAGTTTAAGGCATTCATATGATTCTGTTGGGATCTTCACATCAAAATCATTTAAAACAAGAGAGAGATCAAAGAGAGATGATAGTGAGCCCAGAAAAACAAATTTAGCTACACATAATTAAGGTTAAACACAACATGTAAATGGAATGAAACATACCCGTGAATTAGAGAAGAAGAGATATCTTGATCCTTTATTGATGTCACTTCAATTTCAGATTACAATTACACTTTTTCTCTCTCTCACTCGTATCTGGACTGAACTATAAATTAAAAATAGAGATACAACTTCTTATAAACTATCTAACAAAGAACCTAAACTCTAAAAATAAAGAGAAAAATATAAACTAGTCTTCGGTCCATCCTTCTATATCAAATGTAGTATTTATAAGGAAAAATCACACAGGGGAGACCGTACGAAGATAGGGGAGCAAACACTCCCCCAACAACTTTAACAAAGCCGTGAAAACGCGGCTTTGGCCACGTTTTCGTGGCCTGGGTGTGGCTAGGAGGCCACACCCAGGGGGTGTTGCTCCGTGGTTTAGCGATATCCTTTTATCTCTTGCTGGATTTTCCGTTTTAGCTCCTGATTTAACGAAACCTCCTTTGATTTTTTGCTTTAACTAATTGATTTGTGAAGATTTGTTTTAATTGATTTTCAACTAATTTTATCTTCTCTAATTTGCCATGATCTGCCCTAATCTTCTGATTTGAATTAATTCTTAATTAAATCAGAATTTTGATAGGCTTTTGGACTCGTTTCTCTTCCCTCTTTTTTAGCAATAGGCCTGCATTTTATAAAAAAGAATATAAGACTAAATACATGATTTGTTAAGTAATAATTATGGAAATATGACATTATATATGCAATATATGAGACCAATCACACCCCCACACTTATCTTTTGCTCGCCCTCGAGCAAAACATAAAAACTAATCCTAAAAAAATATTTTGACCACTTTCACAGGTTACTCGATTGCACTAAGTATATGCAACAAGCCGTTAAACCTCTAAGTTACCCCTAGAGGACGAGTTTTGTCTCATGAGAATTTTCAGTGGATTGCACTAATCGGTCACATATATTGCAGACATACTGTCACATTACCATGCTTATTATCTAAATAAATCATATTAATAAGTCCTATTTTTCTTTATAAAATGCAGGCCCATTACTAAATGATAGGCTAGAGAAACGAGCCCAAAAGCCTATTTAATTCATAATAAATTCAAAATTAGGGAATCAGGACAGATCTTGGCAATCAGAGAGGTTGAAAACTGGTTGAAAACCGGTTGAAATGAATCTTCCCAAATCAAGCGGTTGAAGCCAACAAATCAAAGATCATTTCATCAAATCTGAGAGCTGCAACAGTGAATCCAGCAAGACAAAAGAGAGCCCAGATTTTCTTTTTTATTAAAAAACAACAAATCACTTTTCAAACTTTATACAAAATTCACCTTTTCCAAAGCCTTCTCAAAATTTGCAACTTTTCTTTTAATCATCTCCCTTCTCTCCATTTTCTTTTTCAATTTAAAAGAAAGACACCAACTTCACTCTTTGTTATTTAACAAAAACACCGAAAAGCTTCTATCACATTCCTCCTCATGGACACGACCCATTAGCCAAATCTACACGGTAATTCTCTTATCACCTTGATTTTACAATTAAATTTTTGGCGCCGTTGCCGGGGAGGGAACGGTGTATTTGTTTTTTAACAAGTTTGGTGTCTTATTTTAGGGACGTCAAGATTCAGATTTAGCATTCAAACTTTACAGGAGAAGACTTGGTACTCTGTGCCCCTACTCTCAAAAGTAGGAAACAGAATTTCAAGAAATTGCTAGTGCAAAAGTTGAATTTTTTGTTGGACTACTAAAACTCTTTTTTTGCAGGACATATTGCTTGCAAAAATTAAGTTTTTGTGTGTTATATTCTTACTATATCTGCTATTCACAATCCTTATTTTAATTCGACAGTAATTTGAGTGATTGTTAATTACTTAAAAAACGTTTAGACTTGCATTCTAGGCATTTGTCTAATTACGTTTATTTTACAATTACTGTTGAAGATAGCTAGAGGCAAGGTACATATGCATAGCATATAGTTTAGGAAACATTCTTGGGTGATATTTGCTTTTGAATGCTACTTTTCTATATCTTGCACACTTTGCACAATTAACTCTAAGGACAAAACCCAAATCAAGATAAGGTGGGGAAGTCATTACCCTTCCTCAGCCCACAAACCATCTCCAAGCACGCACAACCTAAGCCTAAGTAAAATCTGATAGACGTTGGCCTTAGGGACATCTCGAACTCACTAGGAGATTATCCTATGGAAAAAGATGTTAGAATTGGATTCCTGCCAAATCAATGTCTAGGAAAGGGATTGAGGAGCGAAACC
The DNA here is from genome assembly GCA_038442645.1 of Agave tequilana. Lineage (NCBI taxonomy): Eukaryota > Viridiplantae > Streptophyta > Magnoliopsida > Asparagales > Asparagaceae > Agave > Agave tequilana. The sequence goes on from JAVJIF010008777.1 coordinate 97,845, forward strand.
CCGAAGGCTGGTGATTTGGCTTAATTAGGCCCGTCGCTTTTACGCGGATGCCTCACACCAATCTTGCCCTGACCTGGCTGATTCACTTGTGGCCAAAGTTTGCATTATACCTCCTGTGGACAATCAATCAGTTAGGAGTTGTCTTGGTCAAGGTTACCTTAGACTAGGCTTGGTTGTTTACTTTGGTTGACTATTAATGAACTTGTTTGTGATTATGTTTGTGTATGCAAGTGTGGTCAAGAGACCCTAATTCATCTAGGTTAACTAGAAACACATCACCACCCAAGTTCAAACCAAGACTAGATTCGGTTATGTCTCAACCGATTTGCAGGATAGGTTCTATCCCATTAGAACCTCACTTCCATCCTGCATCCAACTTCCATCGGTTGGTGAACACAACTTTAAGGTTAAGCCACAGTTCATCAACACACTCCCTAAGTTCCATGGCTTAGAGTCCGAAGATGCTTATTTCTTCATAAAAGAATTTGAAGAAGTATGCTTAATGATGAAAATCTCACACCTTGCAGATGATGCTATTAGGTTGAGATTTGTCCCTTTCGTTCTTAAGGATTTAGCCAAGAAATAGCTATACAGCTTAGTGGCCAGCTCTATCACATCCTGAGATGGTTTCATCAAGGTCTTCTTGAAGAAATTTTATCCAAATCATAAGACCGCTCTCGTTAGAAAAAATATTATGCAGTTTAAGCAAGAACCTAGTGAACCGTTTTGGCGAACGCTTTAAAGACCTCCTTGTCCAATGTCCTCATCATGAAATAGAGAAATGGCGATAATGCCAAATTCTTTATGACGGTTTAGACTACTCAACCAAGACCCTCTTAGAAATCATGTGCCAAGGGGGATTCTTGCAGAAGGATGAGAATGAAGGATGTGATTTATATGGGAATCAAGTTTAAAATACCATCCAATAGGAACCAACTAGTGAAAGCTCTAGGAATTCAAACTCCATCTCTTCAAAAGGAGGTCTCCATTTAATTGAATCATCCATAGCTAACGAGGTAAAGTTAGCTAACCTAGTGAGAAGACTGGAAGCTTTAGAAACTAAGGAACCAAGTCCAGTCAATCAAGTCAGCCCAAACAAATTTTCAACTCCGGGCTGTACATACTGTCAAGCCATGAATCATGTGTTTGAGAAGTGTCCTGTGTTTCAAGCTCAGCAATAATATCCTGAACTGATGAATGCGGCCTTATCAAGGTCAAATAATGATCCTTACATACCAATGTATAATCCTGGCTGGAGAAATCACCCAAATTTCTCATGGAACAATAATGACCACCCACGGTCAAACCATGCAAGCCACTTCCATCATTCCAATAATTCTTTCAATCATCAACCCAACTTTCCAAATCACCCTCACAATTCTCCTAACAATTTTTCACAATATCAACAATATTTTCCCAACCAAGCTCCACAGCCCTCCTTTCAGAATCCTCAGCTTGAAAGGAGAATTACTGACTTTGAAAGAAATATGAAAAGGTACATGAAGAACTAAGATTCCCTCATGCAAACAATACAGAGGTTAGAGGGTCAAATGAGCCACTTATCCAATCCACAACATGAGAGGCAAAAGGTTACCTTACCCAGTCAATCAATTATGAATCCTAGGAATTCACAACAAGCTCATTTGGTTGAGGATCAATCATTAAATCAATGTAATATTGTTCATACATTGAGATCGGGAAAGAAAGTTGATAACCAAGTGTCAACACCACCCAATCCCAGTCCGCACAATCAAACTCTAGCATCCATCTCATCTAGTTCCAAGCCTTTGAAATCTGACGAATCTGAAACAGATAAGTTAACAAGTCAGGTGCACAAGCCTATAGTACCATTTCCTAATAGGCTAAAGAACAATAAGCAAAATTCACAAATGGATAACATAATTGAGATATTTAATCAAGTTAAGATAAATGTGCCACTCCTTGATGCCATCCAACAAGTCCCATCCTATTCTAAATTTCTTAAGGACATGTGCACCAAGAAGAGAAAGACTAATGTACCCTAGAAAGTCTTCTTAGCCACTAACATTAGTGAACTACTATCGAGTCCGATCCCTGTCAAGTACAAGGATCCGGGTTGTCCCACCATTGCCTGCACTATAGGACAAGTCAAGATTAGTCACGCACTTCTTGACTTGGGAGCGAGTATCAACCTGCTTCAATTCTCAGTTTATCAACAACTCAGGTTGGGCGATCTTAGTTCAACTCGAGTCACTATCCAACTGGCTGACCGTTCTGTGAAAGTTTCAAAGGGAGAAATTAATGATGTCCTTATCCGGGTCGGGGAGTTTATCTACCCAGTTGATTTCATAGTTCTTGAGACACAACCTGTGTCCAATCCTAGGGCTCAAACTCCTGTTATCCTAGGGCGCCCATTCCATGCTACTACCAATGCTATTATTAATTGTAGAAATGGGTCTATGAGATTAACCTTTGGGAACATGACTAGAGAAGTTAATGTCTTCAACCTAGAAAAATAATCTCGTAAGATAAGAGACCAAACATTTGAGGTAAACTTTGTTGAAAATAATTGTGATGAAGAAAGTGAAGGTATAGAGAATGAGTCTCTATTTCTTGATAAATTATTTAAGAATGAATATGATTATCTTAATGATAAGGCATATGTCAGAGACCCTAATTTTAGAGTCCCCTTTAAATAAAGGAAATTTGATTTGAATATCTTCACTTTTACTGAGCCAACCAATAATATATCGCATGAGAATATAATTCAAAAACCTCCGATTGACATACTCTTTGAAAACCTCTTCGAAGAAGAACTCATGTGTTAGGATGAACCAACTAGGGATATTTTGGTTAATTACACATCTCCAGGGGAAAGTGTTGACCTAAGCTTTGAGGAGATATATGGAACTGAGTAGAATTCCTAGGCATTCATATGTTGGAACTTGTTTTGATGAAGACATTTGTGAAGCATTTCATTTGGAGCTCTATCACACGACTATATCAAGAGTTCTACATGATCAAGACTTCCCAAGGAGAGTTAATATGATATGTTTTGTAATTATAAAATAGCATGTCAAAAGCCTTGATGTACACACATATATCTTAGACTTATAGTCGACTTATATCCCTTTATAGTCGACTAACCCATAGAGTAGTCGACTTGACCAAACTTCCTAGTCGACTAATCCTGTGTCTCACTTAATACCTAACTCTCTGTTTGTCCATTAGTCGACTTGACAGAAGACATAGTCGACTAATAGACAATTGTAGTCGACTAACCCTATTCCCCTAGTCGACTAATCACTGGCCTAGTCGACTTATAAAGAAGTTGTAGTCGACTTGGTTCAGTTATCCAGAAACCTGTCACTTGAGCTTATATTGACCTAGTCGACTTATACTCAATACTAGTCGACTAACCTTTGAAAATTTGCCTAGACTAGTTGACTAAATCAAATGGCAAGTCGACTATAGGCAGTTTCTGACTGTTGGACAGTTTCTGTATTCTGGTATTTTTTGCAACGTTCTTCAACGTTTGAACATTCAAATTGGTTCTAATAACTACCCTAACTAACCCTAGAGTGCATCTATAAATAGGGTTGTTAATCTAAGGTAATATACCAATCCTACTCTTTAGTTTTCTAATCAAAAATTCTGCCAATCCTGAAAACTGTTCCCACATCAGTTCTTCACCAAATTCCAACTCTATAGTGAAGTTCTCTGAAGTTTCTCCTATACTAGACCTTGTCCACGTTCACATATTGTACCAAGGCTTATAGGAAGTGTTGTAATCCTCAAAGATATCATTGTACAAGAGAGTCTTCTTGGTGTAGAAGAAGGAGTTGTACATGGTGGTGTTTGTTCTCTTGGTTGTAAGAGAAGGTGTACACATTTGGCAAAGGGGATTTGTCAAGTGGTGTGCATGGTGTTGATTTTGGGTGTACAAAATAAAGGATAAAGGAAAATCTCAAGCGGGTGGCTTGGGGACTGGATGTAGGTCACGAGGACCGAACCAGGATAAATCTCTCGTGTTTGCGTTTGTCTAACTTTCTGAGATTTACTTTTCCTTTATTGTAAGTTTATTTATTTGTTTAACTTTAATCCTTCTTTGTTTAGTATTTATGTTGACTTCGTATTTTAAATCCATAAGTGCCAAAAGAGAAAGTTCAACAATTAGCATCATCTCAGGACCAACAATTGGTATCAGAGCCTGAACCGGCATACAAGCCCTGCATACCTAGTCAACAACAAGCAAGGATGGCAACGGAGTTCCCTTCGTCACAATTCAAAGAAGGACATTCTACACAACGTCCACCGCTATTTGACGGATCCAACTACAACTATTAGAATTGTAGAATGAAGATCTACTTGCAATCGCTCAACTACGAACTTTGGAACATCGTAGAAGCACCGTACACCAAGCCAACAACCAACTACAACGCTTGGAGTGATGATCAAAAGAAGAATGCGAACCTTGACGCCAAAGCAATGAATGCCTTGTTCTGTGCCTTAATCAAAGAAGAGTTCAACCGTGTGTCAACAGCCACTTCTGCAAATCAAATATGGCATACTCTTCAGGTAACACACGAAGGCACAAATAAAGTTAAGGAATCTAAAATATCTTGTTCTTGTCCACAGGTTTGAATTATTCAAAATGGAGGAGAATGAAACCATATCAGAAATGGTTACAAGATTCACCGACATTACCAATTCCTTAGCATCCCTTGGATAGGACTACACACAAGTCGAAAAAGTTCGCAAGATCCTTCGTGCACTCACACCAGAATGGGGGAAGAAAACAACCGCTATTAAAGAAGCGAATGATCTCTCAACTTTGTCGTTAGAAAACCTAATTGGTAATCTAATGGCATATGAAGTACAACTAGAAGAAAGAAAGAAGGAGGAACGACAACACCACTCAAAGAAGAAAGAAATTGCCTTCCATGCATCCTCCGACACGGACGATTCCGATGACGATGAAGAGGAGATGGCAATGCTCTCAAGGAAATTCAGGAGATTTCTTAAGCAAGGTAAATTTAAATGCTTTAATTGCAATAAAACAGGTCATATGAAGAAGGATTGCCCTTTGCTCAAAAATAAAGGCAAATTCAAGAGCAAAAAGTTCAGAAAGATGAAAGACTATGAAGCATCATGGGAAAACAGTGATTCCTCTTCCTCTGACGAAGAAGAAACTACTGAACGTGTCAACCTCTGTTATATAGCACTTAAAGATGATGAGGTATCATTTACTGAACTTTCAGATGCATTTCATGAATTATTTAATGATCTGAAAAATGAAAAACTGAAAAATAAAGTTTTTCAAAAGAAAATGAAAAACTTTTAAATGAAAATTCATGTTATGCTTTACAAGTTTCTTCTACAAACTCTCAAAAAGATGAGTTTGAAAAAGTAATATCATCTTTGAAAAATGATAATGAGAAGTTTATAAAAGAAAATGTTTTTCTTAAAAAGGAAACTATATCTTTGAATAAAAGGATTTCTATATTGGATAAAGACATGTTAGTTTCAAACGGAAATATGAAGATATTTTGAAAAATGTGACTAAGTTCAATTAAAGAAAAGAAAAATTGAATGACTTGTTATCTTTTCAAAAGTTGTCACATAATAATTATGGTATTGGATATATTGAAAAATCTTCATATGTTAGTAATCCATATGATTCTTTTGTGAAAAGAAAATCTAATAATGTTTCAAAAAGAATTAAGACAAAGTTTATATGGATTCCTAAGAATTTAAGCATTAATGATAAAAATACATATATTGCATCATACATTCATGATATATGTAATTCATGCAATTATGCGTATACTAACAGGTAGAAACCAAATTCAAAATGGATTTGGACACCTAAAGGTTAATGTGTTCTTTTATGTTTGGTACCATCTAACGTTTATCTTGCAGGTACCATATAAGAAAATTGATGAGAACATATATATATGTATATATATATATATATATGTATATGTATATATATATATATATATATATATGTATATATATATATATATGTATATGTATATATATATATATATGTATATGTATATATATATATATATATGTATTATATATATATATATATATATATACACACACACACACACACATATATATATATAGTGAGTTGATCCCCTAAGAACGGTTCTCACGAATTCATGTGAGAACTTTCACGTGGGCCGTCGGATCTAATAGAGATCTAGTTTTATTTGATTTGATCTATCAGATCCGACGACCCACGTGAAAGTTCTCACAGAAATCCGTGAGAACCGTTCTTAAAGGATCGGCTCCCTATATATATATACATATATATATACACACACACACATATATATATATATACATATATATATATATATACATATATATATATATACATATATATATATATATATACATATATATATATATATATATATATATATATATATATATACATATATACATATATATATACACATTCTATGATATATTTGTTGCAGGGGGAGAACAAAGTATTTCTATATTTGTTATAACCCAATTTCTACAGGGGGAGGAAAATATAACTTATTTTCTGCAGGGGGAGGAAAATATAACTTATTTTCTATAGGGGGAGCATTTGTGCATACAAAGTGTCATCATCAAAAAGGGGGAGAATGTTGGAACTTGTTTTGATGAAGACATTTGTGAAGCATTTCATTTGGAGCTCTATCACACGACTATATCAAGAGTTCTACATGATCAAGACTCCCCAAGGAGAGTTGATATGATGTGTTTTGTACTTGTAAAATAGCATGTCAAAAGTCTTGATGTACACACACATATCTTAGACTTATAGTCGACTTATATCCCTTTATAGTCGACTAACCCATAGAGTAGTCGACTTGACCAAACTTCCTAGTCGACTAATCCTGTGTCTCACTTAATACCCAACTCTCTGTTTGTCCATTAGTCGACTTGACAGAAGACATAGTCAACTAATAGACAATTGTAGTCGACTAACCCTATTCCCCTAGTCGACTAATCAGTGGCCTAGTCGACTTATAAAGAAGTTGTAGTCGACTTGGTTCAGTTATCCAGAAACCTGTCACTTGAGCTTATCTTGACCTAGTCGACTTATACTCAATACTAGTCGACAAACCTTTGGAAATTTGCCTAGACTAGTCGACTAACTCAAATGGCAAGTCGACCATAGGCAGTTTTAGACTGTTGGACAGTTCCTGTATTCTGGTATTTTTTGCAACGTTCTTCAACGTTTGAACATTCAAATTGGTTCTAATAACTACCCTAACTAACCCTAGAGTGCATCTATAAATAGGGTTGTTAATCTAAGGCAAAATATCAATCCTAATCTTCAGTTTCCTAATCAAAAATTCTGCCAATCCTGAAAACTGTTCCCACTTCAGTTCTTCACCAAATTCCAACTCTATGTGAAGTTCTCTGAAGTTTCTCCTATACTAGACCTTGTCCACGTTCACATATTGTACCAAGTCTTATAGGAAGTGTTGTAATCCTCAAAGATATCATTGTACAAGAGAGTCTTCTTGGTGTAGAAGAAGGAGTTGTACAAGGTGGTGTTTGTTCTCTTGGTTGTAAGAGAAGGTGTACACATTTGGCAAAGAGGATTTGTCAAGTGGTGTGCATGGTGTTGATTTTGGGTGTACAAAGTCAAGGATAAAGGAAAATCTCAAGCGGGTGGCTTGGGGACTGGATGTAGGTCACGAGGACCGAACCAGGATAATCTCTCGTGTTTGCGTTTGTCTAACTTTCTGAGATTTACTTTTCCTTTATTGCAAGTTTATTTATTTGTTTAACTTTAATCCTTCTTTGTTTAGTATTTGTGTTGACTTCGTATTTTAGATCCATAAGTGCCAACAAAGAAAGTTCAACAATTAGCATCATCTCGGGACCAACATCATAGTGAGGAAGTTCCAACTGAGAAATGTGGGGGAGATCAATTTTTGAATAATGAAGGTAATAATATGAAGAAGAAACACCTAAAGAAGGTTAGAATGGAGAGGAAGAGAGCTAAGACAAAAAAATTGGCCTCCCCACTATGCCCTATAAAGAGGACCCATTGGAATGATGGGAAGAGAGCTAGAGGGATGAGACCGAAAAAGATCTAGGTGTGGGAGAGACTTGATATTGTACATATTTTTGTATAATATATGCACCTCTTTTACATTTTATTTCATGCATCTATACATTTCTTTCGTACATTGGGGACAATGCATGAGATAAGTGTGCGGGAGGGTTCTAACATGACTAATATAACTAAAAATAAGAAAGAAAAAGAAAAAAACAAAGAAAAATATATATAAAAAAACTTTTTGAAAGGTAAGAACAATATTTTGATATATTTTTTGTAAGAAATTAAGTCTATTTTAAGGAATAGAAATATCATAATTAGGATTCCTTACACATGGTCAAAATAAGATGACTTGTTTGATTTTTAGGGTTAGGAAGAAAATTTGTGAAAGTAATTTAGTCTTGATCTTTACCTTGATGAAATATGCACACTTTATACACTTACACACTTAGGGTTCAAAAACAAAGACTCTTATGCCTTATAAAAAAAAAACTATATATGTATAAAAAAATAAACAAATCTAATTATTGATTAGTTAGGTGCTTTGGCCTAAGCAAGCCTCGGTACTTATGCAAAAGATAATTAAAATAGTTTGGAAAATATATATATATAAATCCTCTGATTAAACTGGGTATTTGTGCCTCATGAAGCATAAGTATTCACGCCTAAAAGGGTACATTTTATAAAATAAAAACCCTTAGTTTCGTGGCTTTGTCTGCTCGAGTGTTTAAGTCCTCAGGGTGTTTTCTCACCTGGTGCCCTAAAACTGTCCGGTTTGGGTGTCACCGGCTAAAGGCTCGTTACATGGGCACATTGGAAAGCCTAATGGAATTGAGGAATAAATACCACCAAAAATAAATATAAATAAGGCATAGGAGTTAATGTTAAAGAGCCCTTCGTTAAACTTTACAGTCACGATGGTGCATATAACTCAGGGTAAAGTAATAGACTAGATGAGAAATATAATTTGATTCCTTACTTTGATTGATGACATGTTTTTGAATAGAGACTAAGTTTAGGAATGAAAAATTTGATATTCCTATAACTTATAGATTACTTAAACTCTCACAAATATACTTCAAATATTTTCTCTTTTCAAAAATGCTTTTAGAAAATACTAACTTTTTTCTCTTTCTTTATGGATTTTGTGGGTGCAATCCACTGAAAACTCTCACGAGACAAAACTCGTTCTCTAGGGGTAACCTAGAGGTTTAACGGCTTGTTGCACATGCTCAGTGCAATCGCGTGACCTGTAAAAGTGGTTTAATAATTGATTAGAATTAGTTTTGATGTTTTGCTCGAGGGCGAGCAAAAGATAAGTTTGGGGGTGTGATCAGTCACATATATTGCATACATACTGTCACATTACCATGCTTATTATCTAAATAAATCATATTTATAAGTCCTATTTTTCTTTATAAAATGCAGGCCCATTACTAAAGGATAGGCCAGAGAAACAAGCCCAAAAGCCCATTTAATTCAGAATAAATTCAAAATCAGGGAATCAGAATAGATCTTAGTAAATCAGAGAGGTTGAAAACCGGTTAAAATGAATCTTCCCAAATCTAGCGGTTGAAGCCAACAAATCAAAGGCCGTTTCGTCAAATCCCAGATTTTCTTCTTTATTAAAAAATAACAAATCACTTTTCAAACTTTATACAAAATTCACCTTTTCCAAAGCCTTCTCTAAATTTGCAACTTTTCTTTTAATCATCTCCTATCTTTCCATTTTCTTTTTCAACTTAAAAGAAAGACACCAACTTCATTCTTTGTTATTTAACAAAAACACCAAAAAACTTCTATCGCATTCCTCCTCGTGGACACGACCCGTTAGCCCAAAACTACACGGTAATTCTCTTATCACTTTGATTTTACAATCATGCACCAACAAAATCCAAAAAGAAAGAGAAAAGTGTTAGTATTATCGAAAAGTCTTTTGAAAAGAAAGAAAATATTTGAAGTATTATTGTATGAGTTCAAGTAATCTATAAGTTATAGGAAAATTGAACTTTTCATTCCTAAATTTAGTCTCTATTAAAAAATATATCATCAATCAAAGTAAGGAGTCAAATTGTATTTCTCATATAGTCTATTACTTTACCTTAAATCATATGTACTTTCGTGACCGTGCAATTTTGATTAAGGGTTCTTTAACATTAACTCTTATGCCTTATTTATTTTTATTTTTAGTTATATTATTTCTTAATTCCGTTAGGCTTTCTAATCTGCCCATATAACGAGCCTTTAGTCGGTGACACCCAAACCAAATAGTCTTAGGGCAGCAGGCGAGAAAATATCCCTAAAGACTTAAGTACTCGAGCAAATAAGGCCACAAAACTAAGGATTTTTATTTATAAAATGTACCCCTTTTAGGCGTGAATACTTATGCTTCATGAGGCACAAAAATGCCCAGCTTAATCAGAGGATTTGTATATATATATATATATATTTCTTCTCTCTGTTTTTTTTTTTATATATAGGGCATAAGAATCTTTGTTTTTGAACCCTAAGTGTGTAGGTGTATAAAGTGTGCATATTTGGTCAAGGTAAAGATCAAGACTAAATTACTTTTCAAAATTCTTCCTCCTAACCCCAGAAATAAAACAAGTCATCTTATTTTGACCAAGTATAAAAAATTCTAATAATGATTCTCCTATTCCTTAAAATTGACTTAATTTCTTACAAAACAAAAACGTCAAATACTATTCTTTTTTTCAAAAAGTTTTTTTTAATTTTTAAAATTTTTTCTTTTTAAATAATATTAATCATGTTAGAACCTTCCCCCACTCCTATCTCAAGCATTATCCCCAATGTATGAAAGAAATGTATAGATGCATGAAATGGAATGTAAAAGAGGTAAAGTTACCGATACACTGGGTCGAAAAGACCCATAGCCATTTTATTTATCGGCACTGATTCCAAGAAAGGTTTAAGGCGTTGACCATTTACCTTAAAGTCATTTCCATTCTTGGTATCACTGATCTCTATATCACCGTGTGGAAACACGGATTTTACAACGAATGACCCAATCCATCTTGATTTTAGCTTTCCAGGAAAAAGATGAAGCCTAGAATTTTAGAGTAAGACTTTTTTCAGGGACAAATGTTTCCTTATGATGTATTTATCAAAAAAAATTTTAACTCTATCTTTTGTGATCTTAACATTTTCATAGGCCTCATTTTTCAACTCCTCTAACTCGAAAATTTATAATTTTCGAAGGTTACCAGCCTTATTCAAATCGAAATTTAGCTGCTTGATTGCCCATATGGCCCGGTGTTCTAACTCAACGGGTAGGTGGCATGACTTCCCAAAGACTAACCTATAAGGTGATATCCCTAGAACCATCTTGAAAGCAGTTTTGTAGGCCCATTGGGCATCTACAAGTTTGGTGGACCAATCTTTTCGGTTTTGATTCACAGTCTTCTCCAAAATAACTTGATTTGTATATTGGAGATATCAACCTGCCCACTGATTTGAGGATGATAAGGTGTGGACAACTTGTAAGTAATGGCATACTTTCGCATAAGAGCTTCGAAGGATCTATTACAAAAGTGAGTACCATTATCACTGCTGATAGCACGAGGGGTTCCGAGGCGTGAGAAAATGTTCTCCTTTAAAAACTTTATGACAATATTGTTATCATTAGTTTTACTTAGAATGGCTTCTACCCACTTGGACATATAGTCCACATCAACCAATATGTATTGGTGATTGGTCACTAATGTTGCACATTTAGTATCATATTTTCATACTTATTATAGAATAAAATCTGCATTGTCCTAATTAAATGTTTAATTTATTTGCAGGCCCATTCCTTAAGGAGATGAAGAGAAATGAGCCCAAAAGCCCACCAAAATTCTAAATTAAATCAGAATTAATTCGAACTCAGTGAATCAGGGCAAAATCAAGAGGTTGAAAACCGGTTGAGAAGAATCTTCTCAGAATCGATCGGTTGAAGCAAAGATCAACGGCCATTTCTTCAAAATCTCAGACCTAAACTGCAAATCCAACCCAAGATAAAGACAGAACGAGATGCCGGGAAGACCCACCAATAGGGTGTGGCCACCTGGCCACACCCTGGCCGCGAAAACACGGCAAAAGCCACGTTTCTGCGGCTTGGTTAGAGAATTAGGGGGAGCGTTTGCTCCCCCTATCTTCATACGCTCCTGTAGGTGGGGTTTTGCCTATAAATACTGGGATTTTCAGAGCCTCAAGGGGACGACCGTGCAGAGATAGGATTAGTCCAGTTTTCATTCTTTGTAGTTTAGGTTTTTCTTTTCTTTTCATGTAATTGTAATTTGTATGTAAGCTTAGGTTAGATTGAGATTCATGTAAGTAAGAGAGAGGCTTATGTTGAGAGTGACACCGATGTATCGTCCTCCTTTCTTCCATCGTTTCTGCAAGCAATAAAGGTAAATACTTTTTTATGTTCGTCTCATTACTTTTGTTTTCTTCTTCCTCTTTCTACTTTACCTCTTTTGGTTTTGTTGAGCATGCAAGTGAATCCAGAAGCATAAGTATAACAACGTTTTTGTGAGTGCCAACGATACTTCATGAAGATGTTCTCCTCCTCAAGATCCATATCACTTCATTCTTGCTCGACTTGATGATATAATGCGAACGAGGACTGAACTCGATCCTATGACTTATGCGTTGAACGCCTCCGAAGCAAGGTAGAACATGCAAGGGTTCCAGGTAAGTCATCAACCAAACTAGGTGAGTAATTCCTTAATCTTCTTTCTTTTCTTTTATTTTTAGTTTAGATCACCAACACGATTTCTTTCACCACATCTTCCAAATCCTTTTTCATTCTTTTTCAATTTATTTGTACAGTCATTTTCTGGTTTTCTCCGCCTTCTCATTCTACCGTTTTCTTTCTAACTTTAACCTATAACTCTTTTTCATTTTCATAACTTAAAACAAAGAAGAACCTTCGTTTTTCTTCATAAAGATTTCAATAAAAAAACCTTGAACGCTTCTATCGCAAACCCTCCTTATGGATCACGATCTGCATAGCCACTTGCTATCGCAGTAAGAATTGAGCACTTGCACATGTTTATTCTTAAGTTCTAAAATACTGTATTTTGTGTGCAGGTTAAAGCGCAATCAAATTTTGGCGCCGCTGCCGGGGAGGGTAACGTTTTTTATTGAAATTAGGTTTTTATTAAATTTTTAGAACTAAAACGAATTTTTCTTCTCTGTTACAGGTTATAGGGCAAGAAAAGCAAAAAAAAAGATTGTCGTAACATATAAGTGGTCTTGGGCCTCTGTTCAGAAAACAGAGACCAAGTACCCTCTGAATTGCCGCGTTTGCTCGGCCTTGGCCGCGTTTCCGTGGCAAGGAAGAGTTCGCTACTAACTGGCTTTTTGCAGGGATGCTTGCTTTGCAAAATGATAGTTTTCTGCAAACTTTATTTCTTATATGTCATCACCATAAGCCTACTAATAAACCAATAGTAAAACATTTGTTGAAACAGTTAAAAAAATTGATTAGACGTTTGCATTTTAGGCACAAGTCTTTTCAATTCATTTACTTTACTGTTGAAGAGTGCTGGAGCAAGGTACGTACGCATTGCATTCAGAATAGGACTCATTTCTTGGTTGATTTATATCGCTTTGAGTGAATCTTATTTATCTTGTACACTTGCACAAAATGATTTTAAGGGCAACACCCAATAACAAGATAAGGTGGGGATTTAATCACCCTTCCTTGGCCCAAAAATCAGATTCCAAGCACTCACTAACCCGAGCCTAACTAAAAATGAGTAGACGTTGGCCCTAGGGACATCTCGGACTGAATTAGGAGATTATCCTAAGGGAGAAAGGTGTTAGAATTTGACTCCTGCTAAATCAGTGTCTAGGAAGGGGATTAAGGGCCGAAAGCCCGAAGATTGGTGGTTATTTAATTAAGAAACGTCTTTGACGGAAAACCTCCCACCAATCTTGCCCTAACCTGGCTGATTAGCTTGTGGTCAAAGTCTGCATTATACCTCCCATGGACAGTCTAACCAGTTAGGAGTCGTCTAGGTCATAGGTCTAGCTTAACTTAGGTTAGAATTTTTTCTTTTTATTTGTTTGCTTATTTGTTTGTTTTTCTTTGTTTGTATTCTATTGTGTGATATGGCTTATAATAATAATTTTTTCAATTTTAATAGTAATCCATATTACACACCGACCTCATTTTCAGATATTACCAACCCGGCATATCATAACTTTAACCAACCTAGTGTACCGGATTGGTCTTATCCGAATCAATATAACCCATGCCCCCAATCTTATAACCATACTTTCCATGATAATTTTAACTCTTCACAGAGTCAATGGGGATTCACCTCCCCCGAGTCCAATTTTCAACCAACTTGTCCTCCTTATCCACCTAGTCCACAATATGTCCAAGATTCATACTCAGTTCCACCAGTCCAAAATAGAAGACCATCAATTTTGGAAAAGAGTATGCGTGAGTCCAACCAAAAATCACAAAATCTGATGGACTCACAATTTCACCACCAATTCCATGACAACACTTCATCTTTTCAACAAAACGATGAACCAATCAACTATGAAAAGATGCTTGAAGCCATGACTCAGGCTCAAAACGCTCGTAATCGTGACATAGATATGATGGTCCAATCTCTACGTTCCCACCGTTTGACCAGTTCTGATGTCACTGACCATTCTGTTAGAGCCAAAGAGTCATGTTGTTTTGAAAATCAAGGTTCCATTTTAGCACAATCATTTGAACTTGCCCACACTCCAAATTTTGAAAATGATATTGACAGTTTGGCAAGTTATTCCTTTCCTGAAATTGAACTTGAAAATGAATATGATCATGAAACTCAACTTAGTGTCTTCACCTGATTTCAACCTTTTTCCCGAGTCAACATTGGATCCTGTGCCAATTCATCATGAAATTGAATCACCCATCTTTGATGATCATATTGAACTTGACCAATTTTACACTTTTGAAAGTCCTATTGACAAATTGGCAAGTTCTCATTTTTATGACATTGAACTCAATGAGAAATGTGATCTAGATTCTCAAATCTGTGATCCAGTTCAAATTCCCGAATCAATATTGACTCCTGTTTTGTTACCCGACTTGAGTAATATTTTAAACTCAGTTTTGATTCCCACAACTATCATTCTTGAACTTGAATCACCAATATTAAGTCACATTCCATTGTTAGAAAATAACTGTGGACTTGAGTTTCAACTTCTTGACTTGGACCTATTTCTTGAACCAATCTAGACTCCTGAGCCTTTACTTGACTTAAGTCACCTTCCTGAGTCGGTATTAGTTCCTGTACTTCCTGAGTCCAAGTCAATCATTCTATCTTTTCGCACTCCATTTTGGGACAAAGCAGTTGACAAATTTGACTCCGAAATTAATTATGAAATTTGGAAATTAGATGGGGTTAAATTTTTAATAAAAATCCTTCATGGATACATCATTTTAATGGGTTATATTAGAGATATTTCTGGTGGGTTCCTCCGAACCCCATGAAAAGTCGTTTGGGCCGTATTTCGTGGACCAATCAGACCACCACCAGAACCACCACCTTAAGGTAACATTTTCCTTCCCATTCTTTTTTTTCATGCATCTATGCATTAATTCATACATTGAGGACAATGCATGAGATAGGTGTGGGGGAGGGTTCTAACATAACTTAGGTTTTTCTTTTTAATAAAAATAAATAAAAAAATTAACATTTTTTTTACTTTAAAAAACTTTTTGAAAATAGAAACAATATTTTGACATATTTTTTGTAAGAAATTAAGTCAATTTTAAGGAATAGGAAAATTAAAATTAGGATTTCTTAAATTTGGTCAAAATAAGATTATTTGTTTGATTTTTAGGGTTAGGAAGATAATTTGTCAAGTAATTTAGTCTTGATCTTTACCTTAATGAAATATGCATACTTCATACACTTACATACTTAGGGTTCAAAAACAAAGATTCTTATGCCTTATAAAAAAATAAAAAATAAAAAAAGAAAAAGAAAAAAAAAATAAACAAATCTAGTTATTGATTAGCTAGGTGCTTTGGCCTAAGAAAGCCTTAGTATTTATGCGAAAGATGATTAGATAAGTTTAAAAAGAAAAAAAAATATATAAAAATCCTCTGATTAAGCTTGGTATTTGTGCCTAATAAAGCATAAGTATTCACGCCTAAAAGAGGTTCAAATAATAAAATCCTTAGTTTTGTGGCCTTATTTGCTTGAGTCCTTAAGTCCTTGGGGTGTTTTCTCACCCGGTGCCCTAAGACCGTTTGGTTTGGGAGTCATCGATTAAAGGCTCGTTACATGGGCAGATTAGAAAGCCTAATAGAACTAAGGAATAATACCACATAAAATATATATATAAATAAATAAGGCATAAGAGTTAGAGTTAATGAACCCTTAGTCAAAATTTTCACAGTCACAAGGTGCATATGACTTAGGGTAAAGTAATAGACGAGATGAGAAGTACAATTTGACTCCTTACTTTGATTGATAACAAATTTTTGAATAGAGACTAAGTTTAGGAATGAAAAATTCAGTTTTCCTATAACTTATAGATTACTTATCTTACAATTATATTTCAAATATTTTCTCTTTCGAAATGCTTTTCGAAAATACTAACTCTTTGTTTCTCTTTCTTTATGGATTTTGTGGGTGTAATCCACTGAAAATCCTCACGAGACAAAACTCATCCTCTAGAGAAAACCTAGAGGTTTAATGGCTTATTGCACATGCTCAGTGCAATCGCGTGACCTGCGAAAGTGGTCTAATAATCCTCAGTATAGTTTAGTTGTTTTGCTCGAGGACGAGCAAAAGATAGGTATGGGGGTGTGATTGGTCACTAATGTTGCACATTTAGTATCATATTTCCATACTTATTATAAAATAAAATCTGCATTGTCCTAATTAAATGTTTAATTTATTTGCAAACCCATTCTTTAAGGAGATGAAGAGAAATGAGCCCAAAAGCCCACCAAAATTCTGAATTAAATCAGAATTAATTCGAACTCAGTGAATCAGGGCAAAATCAAGAGGTTGAAAATCGGTTGAGAAGAGTCCTCTCAGAATCGATCGGTTGAAGCAAAGATCAACGGCCATTTCTTCAAAATCTCGAACCTAAACTGCAAATCCAACCCAAGATAAAGATAGAACGAGATGCCGGGAAGACCCACCAACAGGGTGTGGCCACCTGGCCACGGAAACGCGACAAAAACAGCGTTTCCGCGGCTTGGTTAGAGAATTAGGGGGAGCATTTGCTCCCCCTAATTCCATACGCTCCTGTAGGTGGGGTTTTGCCTATAAATACTGGGATTTTAGAGCCTCAAGGGGACGACCGTGCAGAGATAGGATTAGTCCAGTTTTCATTCTTTGTAGTTTAGGTTTTTCTTTTCTTTTTATGTAATTGTAATTTGTATGTAAGCTTAGGTTAGATTGAGATTCATGTAAGTAAGAGAGAGAGGCTTATGTTGAGAGTGACACCGATGTACCCTCCTCCTTTCTTCGATCGTTTCTGCAAGCAATAAAGGTAAATACCTTTTTTATGTTCGTCTCTTTACTTTTGTTTCCTTTTGTTTTCTTCTTCCTCTTTCTATTTACCTCTTTTGGTTATTTTGAGCATGCAAGTGAATCCAGAAGCATAAGTATAACAACGTTTTTGTGAGTGCCAACGATACTTCATGAAGATGTTCTCCTCCTCAAGATCCGTATCACTTCATTCTTGCTCAGCTTGATGATATACTTCATTCTTGCTCAGCTTGATGATATAATGCGAACGGGGACTGAGCTCGATCCTATGACTTATGCTTTAAATGCCTCCGAAGCAAGGTAGAACATGCAAGGGTTCTAGGTAAGTCATCAACCAAACTAGGTGAGTAATTTCTTAATCTTCTTTCTTTTCTTTTATTTTTAGTTTAGATCACTAACACGATTTCTTTCACCACATCTTCCAAATCCTTTTCATTCTTTTTCAATTTATTTATACATAGTAATTTTCTAATTTTCTCCACCCTCTTATTCTACCGTTTTCTTTCTAACTTTAACCTATAACTCTTTTTCATTTTCATAACTTAAAACAAAGAAGAACCTTCGTTTTTCTTCATAAAGATTTCAATAAAAAAAACCTTGAACGCTTCTATCTCAAACCCTCCTTGTGGATCACGACCCGCATAGCCACTTGCTATCGCGGTAAGAATTGAGCACTTGCACATGTTTATTCTTAAGTTCTGAAATACTGTATTCTGTGTGCAGGTTAAAGCGCAATCAATTGATTTCCAAATGAATAAGGAAATGGACCCATAAAGTCGATGCCCCAAACATGAAAGAGTTCTATTTCTAGAATTGGGTTGAGGGGCATCATATCTCGTTTCGAGATCCTTCTTACCATTTGGCATCTAGGGCACGTCTTGCAAAATTTATAAGCATCTTTGAACAAAGTAGACCAATATAACCCACTTTGCAGTACCTTTTCAGCAGTCTTGTGTGGACCAAAGTGTCCACCACATGCAAGTTCATGACAGAAGAATAAAACACTCTTAATTTCTTTATTGGGAATGCATCTCCTAATAATTTAATTAGAACAGCACTTAAAAAGATATGGTTCCTCCTAAAAGAAATACTGGACTTAAGATAAGAACCGGTATATATCATTTTTAGACCAATGAGATGGAGTTTAGTTTGTGACTAAGTAATTCACTATATCAGCAAACCAAGATTATCTAAAGACAACTAAGAGTTTTTCATCAAGAAAGTAGTCAATTATGGGCAATTCGTTGTATGGAGAGTTTGGAATACGCGAGAGATGGTCAGCAACGATATTTTCTACGCCTATCTTATCTCGAATCTCGAGATCGAATTCTTGAAGAAGGAGGATCTAACGAATGAGCTGGGCCTTGGCATCCTTCTTCATCATGAGGTACCTAAGCGCAAAATGATCGGTGAAAATTGTGATTTTGGACACTACTGTCACGAATTCCTTCTCAGCTGTAGTGCAGTTCATTTGATCATTGTTGGGAGTCCTACTAGAGTAGTAAATCACATGTTAGTTGTTATCAATGCGCTGTCCTAGGACAACGCCTATTGCAAAATCAGAAGCATCGCACATGATTTCGATTGGCTTAAACCAATTCAGAGCAGATATGATTGGTGAAGAAATAAGCTCTTGCTTAAGCTTCTCCTAAGAATTTATACATTCATCATCAAAAGTGAAGGACACATTTTTAGCTAACAGATTAGACAAGGGTATAGCAATCTTGCTAAAATCCTTGATAAATATTAGGTAGAAACCGGCGTGTCCTAAGAAGGATCGAATATTCTTCATGCATTTGGGCATGGGGAGCTTAGCAATAATCTTGATTGAGATTTAACCTGCACACAGAATATACAAAAATTCAGAAATACAAAATAGAAGTGTAATTTCTCAATACTTTCGCGATAGCAAGTGGCTATGCGGGTCGTGATCTACAAGGAGGGACTAGCGATGGAAGTTTTTTAGTAAGTTCACTTTTAAGTTACAATCAATGGTTAAAGTTCTTCTTTTAGTTCTTTAAAATAAAAGGAAAAATAAGTTAAAAAGAAACTGGTAAATTGAGAAGGTAGAGGAAATAGAAAATGGATATTTACAAAGAAATTTAAAAGAGTAATAAAAGAGTTAGGTGCTGATGGTGTTGGTGATGTAAACTAAAGAATTAAAAGAAAAGAAAGAAAAACTAAAGGAAATACATACCTCCTCTGGTTGATGACTTACCTTGAACCCTTGCATGTTTTACCTTATTTCGGAGGTGATCAACGCATAACCCATAAGATCGATCTCAGTCCCCATTCGCATTACATTATCAAGATGAACATGAATGAAATGATACAGAATCTTGAGGAGGAGAACATCATCATGAAATATCGGTGGCACTCACACAAACATGGCTATATTGATACTTCTTGGTTAACTTGGACATTCATCAAAACTAAAAGAGAAAAAGTAGAAATAGAAGAACATATAAGCAAGAAAAGCATGAAGATGTTACCTTTGAGTACTTGTAGAAACGAAGAAAGAAAGGAGGAGGTTACATTAGTGTCACTCTCAACATAAGTCTCTCTCTATTACATACATAAATCTCAGTCTAACCTATGCTTACAAAGAATTAAAAAAATTACATAAAAAGAATGAAAAATGGCCTGAAATCTATCTCTGCTTCATCGTTCTCCTTCTGCCTCTGATGTGTGGTATTATATGATAGAATGGATAAGGAAATGAGTCTAAAGATAAGGGGAGCTGACTATTTCTGAATTGAATCCTTTCCTTATCTCCAAACTTGATTTGATGTAGATATTCAGTTCTAATATGCAGCTTGTTGGTGTATTGATTGCTGAATATAACTATCAAATGACAGAATTAGAAATAGTAATCAACTTAAGAGTTGTATCCCTTTAAGTCTTCTTTCTGGATCATCTTGAATCATTAGATTTGTATTTCGGTAGCAAAAGTTATGATTCAAATAATAAAAGGTATCCAGTCAGAATCTGAGTCAAAATTGCTTCATCTCATTCGTTGATCTTCTCTCTATCCATTTATCCCTTTGGATTTGGACTCTGTATTTTATATTATCCTTAGTTGATCTTTATTTTTAACCATTTGATTCACCAAAAAATTAGATTTAACCAACTGGATTTGGGATCATCCTTCTCTAACCAAATAGATCTAGTTAAATCTGAATTTAACTGATATTTATCTGATTTTATCCTCTTTCTCCCCATGATTATCTTCTGCCCATGATTATCTTCTGCAAAATAGACATTTAAGATAAGAAATTTAGTAGATTCATTATATGATAAATGTGAAAATGTAATAAAGAATAATGCAATAAATGTGTGTAATCACACCCCCACACCTATCTTTTGCTCGTCCTCGAGCAAAATAATAAAACTAAATCAAAGATTATTATACAACTTTCGCGGGTCACGCGATTGAACTGAGCATGTGCAATAAGCCGTTAAACCTCTAAGTTCCCCTAGAGGATGAATTTTGTCTCGTGAGGGTTTTCAGTGGATTACACCTACAAAATCCAGAAAGAAAGGGAAACAGAGTGTTAGTATTTTGAAAATATATTTTGAAAGAGAAGAATATTTGAAGTATTATTGTAAGAATTAAGTAATTTATAAGTTATAGGAAAATCAAAATTTTCATTCTTAAGCTTAGTCTTAATTCAAAAACTTGTTATCAACCATGACATGGAGTCAAACTGTATTTCTTATCTAATCTATTATTTTACCCTAAGTCATATGCACCTTTGTGACCGTGAAACTTTGACTAAGGGTTCTTTAACTCTAACTCTTATGCCTTATTTATTTATTTATTTATTTTTTCAATTTTAGTGATATTATTCCTTAGTTCTATTAGGCTTTCTAATCTGCCAGTGTAATGAGCCTTTAATCGGTGACTCCCAAACCAAACGGTCTTAGGGCACCGGTGAGAAAACACCCCAAGAACTTAATGACACGAGCAAAAAGGGCCACAAAACTAAGGATTTTATTATATGAACCGCTTTTAGGCGTGAATATTTATGCTTTATGAGGCACAAATACCCAGTTAACCAGAGAATTTGAATATATACATTTTTTTCTTTTCTTTTCTCTCTGTTTTTTTTTAAATAAGGCATAAGAATCTTTATTTTTGAACCCTAAGTGTGTAAGTGTATAGAACATGCATATATTATCAAGGTAAAAATCAAGACTAAATTGCTTTCCCAAATTTTCTTCCTAACCTTGGAAATCAAATAAATAATTTTATTTTGACCAAGTATAAGAAATCCTAATTATGATTCTCCTATTCCTTAAAGTTGACTTAATTTCTTACAAAAAATATGTCAAAATTTGTTTCTATTTTCCAAAGGTTTTTATAAGTAAAGAAAATGTTAAAAAAATTTAAAAAAAAGGAAACCCAAGTTATGTTAGAACCCTCCCCCACACCTATCTCATGCATTGTCCTCAATGTAAGAAATAATGCATAGATGCATCAAAAAGAAGAAAGGGAAGGAAAATATTACTTATAGTGGTGGTTCTGGTGGTGGTCTGATTGATCCACGAAATGCAGCCCAATCTAATTTGCGTGAAGTTTAGAGGAACCCACCAGTAGCCTCTCTAATATAACCCACCAAAATGATGTATATATGAATAATTTTTATTAAGAATTTTACCCCATCTAATTTTTAAATTTTCAGACAAATTTCAGAGTCATTATTATCAACACCTCCGTCCCAAAATGGAGTATGAAAAGATGGAATGATTAATCTAGAATCAGGAAGGGCATGAACTACAATCGACTCAGGAAAATGACTAAAGTCAAGTAAAGATTCAGGAGTCAAAATTTGTTCAGGAAGTGGGTCCAAATCAAGAAGTTGAAACTCGAGTCCATATTCATTTTCCCACAATGGACTGTGACTTTCTAAGATTGGTGATTCAGATTCAAGAATGATAGGTATGAGAATCAAAAGTGACTCTAAAATATTGCTCAAATCAGGTAGCAAAACAGGAGTCAATATTGATTCAAAAATTTAAACTGGATCACAAATTTGAGACTCAAGGTCACATTTCTCATTGAATTTAATTTCGTAAAAATGAGAACTTGCCAATTTGTTAATAGGACTTTTAAAAGTATGAAATTGGTCAAGTTCAATATGATGATCATAAAAGAATGGTGATTCAATTTCTCGATGGATAGGCACAGGATCTAATGTGGACTCTGGAGAAGGATTAAAATCAGGTGAAGACACCAGACTCATTATTGTCAGGAAGTAGAATTGAATTACCAAGTTGAGGTTCAGGATCATATTCATTCTCAAGTTCAATTTCAGGAAAGGGATAACTTGCCAAAATGTCAATATGGTTTTCAAAATTTGGAGTTTGGGCTAGTTCAAATGGGTGTGCTGAAATGGAATCTTATTTTTCAAAACAACATGATTCTTTGGGTCAACAGATTGGTTAGCGACATCAGGAATGGTCAAAGGGTGAGAATGGAGAGTTTTGACCATTATATCTATGTCATGATTATGAGTGATTTGAGCCTGAGTCATGACTTCAAGCAGCTTTTCATTGTCGATTGGTTCATTATTTTGTTGCGATTGGACTTGAAAAGATGAAGTTTTATTTTGGAATTTGTGGTGAAATTGTGAGTCCATCAAATTTTATGATTGTTGCTCGGACTCACGCATACTCATTTCTATGATTGATGTTTTTCTATTTTGAACTGTTGGAACTGAGTATGAATCTTGAAAATATTGTGAAATTAGGGAGGCCTGAAATTTTCATTCAGCCTACTGCATGGCTTCTATACTCTTTTCTAACTCGAATTTTTCTTCAATGGGTTGGTCTAGAAAAGGAGTAAAGGAAGCAAAATCGGGGAATGAATATTGTGAAAATTGTGGACAAGGAGAATAAGGAGGACAAGTTGGTTGAAAATTAGACTCGGGGGAGGTGAATTCCCATTGACTCTGTGAAGAGTTGGAATTAATTTGATTATTATGGTCATTAGATTGGGGGCATATGTTGCATTGATTTGGATAAGACCAATCTGGCATACTAGGTTGGTTAAAGTTATGATATGTCGGGTTGGTAATATCTGAAAAAGAGGTCAGGGTGTAACATGGATTACCATTAAAATTGAAAAAATTGTTGTTATAAGCCATATCACACAAGAAATTTCAAATACAAACAAAGAAAAACAAACAAATAAGCAAACAAATAAAAAGAAAAATCTAACCTAAGTTAGGGTAGATCTTAGATCTAGAGACTCCTAACTGGTTAGAGTGTCCATGGGGGGTATATTACGGAATCTGACCAAAAGTTAATCGGCCAGGTAGGGGCAAGATCGGTGAGAGGTATCCGTGCCTAAGCAACAGGCCTAATTATGCCAAACCATCAACCTTCGGGGTTTCACCCCTAAATCCCCAATCTTAAACACCGATTTGATAAGAGTCAAATTCAAATCAACTTTCCCCTTAGGTCAGTCTCCTATATAAGTCTAAGATGTCCCTAGGGCCAACGTCTACTCAGTTTTAGTTAGGCTAGGGTTAGTGCGTGGTTTGAGATGGTTTGTGGGCTAAGAAAGGATAATGACTTCCCCATCTTATCTTGTTTATAGGACAAGCCCTTAAGATTGATTGAGCAAAGTGTGCAGGATATAGAAAAGTAATATTCAACAAGCAAATAATCACTCAAGAATGTTTCCTAAACTATATGCTATGCATACGTACCTTTTGCTTCAGCATTCTTCAACAGTGA
Organism: Agave tequilana; assembly: GCA_038442645.1. Taxonomy (NCBI): domain Eukaryota; kingdom Viridiplantae; phylum Streptophyta; class Magnoliopsida; order Asparagales; family Asparagaceae; genus Agave; species Agave tequilana. Next base: position 122,175 of record JAVJIF010008777.1, read on the forward strand.
TAAAAAAAATGTAAACGAATTAGACACATGCCTAAATGCAAGTCTAAACTGTTTTTAGCATTTAACAAATATCATTTTACTGTTAAGGTTAGAAAGTATATACAATGAGACAAACAAGGAAACAAAAAGCCACAAAATTTCAGTTTGCAATTCAACTAACCTGTAGAAATATAGGTTAGTAGTTCACTCAGATTGCCACTGGAATATAGCAAATCTGAGGGCTTCTAGGCTCTACTTTCTTGAGCAGAGTCTAGGGCCACTTATATGTCCACTGCAGCCAAAAATTTCATTGTTGTTAAACTTGTACACTAAGAACAAAGAAGAAGGTTAACCAAAAATAAAAACTAAAAAAAGAGAATTACTTACCGTCCCTCCCAGGTGACAGCGCCAAAATTTGATTGAGATTTAACCTGCACATAGAAAATACAGAATTTTAGAAATATTAAATAGAAGTACAAGCTCTAAATACTACCGCGATAGCAAGTGGCTATGCTGGTCGTGATCCACAAGGAGGGACTAGCGATTAAAGCTTTTTAGTAAGTTCTCTTTTAAGTTACAATCAATGGTTAAAGTTCTTCTTTTAGTTCTTTAAAAGAAAAGGAAAAATAAATTAAAGTTGAGTTAAAAAGAAAGTAGTAGATTGAGAAGGTGGAGAAAATAGAAAATGAATATTTACAAAGAAATTGAAAAGAGTGATAAAAGAGTTGGGTGTTGATGGTGTTGGTGATCTAAACGAAAGAATTATAAGAAAAGAAAGAAAAGCTAAAAGAAATACTTACCTCCTCTGGTTGATGACTTACTTGGAACCCTTGCATGTTTTACCTTGCTTCGGAGGCGATCAACGTATAACCCATAAGATCGAACTCAGTCCCCATTCGCATTACATTATCAAGATGAACAAGAATGAAATGATACGGAATCTGAGGAGGAGAATGTCATCATAAAATATCAGTGGCACTCACACAAACATGACTATATTGATGCTTCTAGGTTCACTTGGACATTCATCAAAACCAAAAGAGGAAAAGTAGAAATAGAAGAAGAACATATAAATAAGAAAAGCATGAAGATGTTACCTTTGATTAGTTGTAAAAATGATGAAAGAAAGGAGGAGGTTACATCCGTGTCACACTCAATATAAGTCTCTCTCTCTTACGTATATAAATCTCAGTCTAACCTATGCTTAAGAAATAAAAATATTACATATAAAGAAAATAAAAACCTCCACTAAAAAGGATGAATAACTGGCATAAAATCTATCTCTGCTTCATCGTTCTCCTTCTGCCTCTAATGTGTGGGGTATTTATAGGATAGAAATGGATAAATAAATTAGTTTAAAGATAAGGGGAGCTGACTATTTTTGAATGTGAATCCTCTCCTTATCTCTAAACTTGATTTAATGTGGATGCTCAGTTCTGATCTGCATCTTGTTGGCGTATTAATTGCTAAATATAACTTATCAAATGATAGAATTAGAAATAGTGATCAACTTAAGAGTTGTAACTCTTTAAATCTTCTTTCTGGCATCTTGAATCATCAGATTTGTATTTCGGTAGCGAACGTTATGATTCAAATACTAAAATGTATCCAGTCAGAATTCGATTCAAAATTGCTTCATCTCATCAGTTGATCTTCTCCCTATCCATTTATCCCTTTGAATTTGGACTCTGTATTTGACGTTATACTCAGTTGATATTTAGTTTTAATCACTTGATTCACCAAAAACTAAATTTAACCAACTGAATTTAGGATCATCTTCCTCTAACCAAATAGATCTAGTTAAATATGAATTTAACTGATATTTATTTGATTTATCCTCTTTCTCCCCATGATTATCTTCTGTAAAATAGACATTTAAGACAAGGAATTTAGCAGATTTATTACATGATAAATGTGAAAATATAATAAAGAATAATGCAATAAATGTGTGCAATCAAACCTCAATCTTGGCTCTATCCACTTCAATTTCTTTCTTAGAGATTTCATGACCCAAGAAAATTTCATGTGTTAACATGAAGTGGCATTTCTTGATCCTCAGGAGCAATGGGAATCTTATTATACCCCGAGTAACCATCCAAGAAACAGTAATACTCGTCGCCAGCCAAATGTTCAAGCATCTGATCAATGAAGGGAAGCAGGAAATGGTCCTTACGAGTTACTGCATTAAGCATCCTTAGTCAATGCAAACTCGAATTTTCGTGAGAAGTCGAGTTTGGACCAACTCTTTGCTCTCGTTTTCCACCACGGTGAAATTGGATTTCTTTGGAACCGTGCAGATAGGACTGACCCATTGGCTATCAAAAATGGGATAGATTATCCCATTTCTAAGAGTTTCGCAATTTCAGCATGAACAATCTCTTGCAATATAGGGTTTAACCTACACTGCGGGTTTCTTTTTAGTGTTGCTTCTTCATTGATATGAATGTGATGTGGAACTATGGTTAAACTCAATCCCTTTATGTCGGTCATAGTCCAACCAATGGCCTCCCTATATTTTCTAAGAATTGCTTTAAGATTCTCTTCTTACCCGTTATTTAAATGGGAGATAATTATGACAGGAAAGGTCTCCGTTCGCCTAGATAGACGTACTTGAGATGAGCAGGTAAGGCTTTCAATTCTAAGGAAAGGGAAGGCTCACTAGAAGGAGGAGTCAATTTATTGGCTTCATATTTGGTGAAATAGGGTTCGAGGCCCAATTCACAACAGACTCGGCAGCATGATCAATGTTAAAGTGGTCAGACTCTAACCGGAAGTCTCAATCAATTTCTAATTCCAATTCTTCTCTATGTTCACTGGTCAAGTTCTCAATGAGGTTGACTTCAAATGTTTGATCCTCAACATCACATGATTGCTTTCCTTGGTTGAAGACATTGACTTATCTAGTCATGTCCCCAAAGGTTAACCTCATTGACCAATTTTTACAATTGATAATAGCGTTGGCAGTAGTAAGAAATGGGTGCCCTAGGATAACAGGAGTTTGAGCCCTAGGATTGGACACAGGTTATGTCTCAAGAACTATGAAATCAATGGGGTAGATAAACTCTCCGATCCGGATAAGGACATCATTAATTTTCCCCTTGGGAACTTTAACTAAACGGTCAGCCAGTTGGATTGTGACTCGAATCGGACTAAGATTGCCCAATACGAGTTGTTGATAAACTGAGAAAGGGAGCAAGTTGATACTTGCCCCCAAGTCAAGAAGTGCACAACTAATCTCAGCTTGTCCTATAGTGCAAGCAATGGTAGGACAGCCTGGATCCTTGTACTTGACATGGATCGGACCCGACAGTAGCTCACTAATATTAGTGGCTAAGAAGACTTTCTTGGGAACATTAGTCTTTCTCTTCTTGGTGCACATGTCCTAAAGAACTTTTGCATAGGATGGGACTTGTTGGATGCCATCAAGAAGTGGCACATTTATCTTCACTTTATTGATGATTTCAATTATCTTATCCATGTGCGGGTTCTGCTTGTTGTTTTTTAGCCTATTAGGAAATGATACTATAAGCTTGTGCACCTGACTGGTTGACTTACCCTTTTCAGATTCGTCAGATTTGAAAGGATTGGAACTAGATGAGGTGGATTCTTGTGTATGTTGTGCTTAATGGAATTTGAAGGTGTTGACACTTGATTATCAATTTTCTTTCTCGATCTAAATGTATGAACAACATTATATTGATTCAATGATTGATCCTCAGCCAAATAAGCTTGTTGAGAATTTTTAAGATTCATTACTGGCTGACTGGGCAAGGTACCTTTTTGCCTCTCATTCTGTGGATTGGCTAATTGGCTCGCTTGAAACTCTAGCCTCTGTATTGTTTGCATGAGAAAATTTTGGTTCTTCATGTACCTTTTCATGTTTCTCTCAAAGTCAGTCATTCTCCTTTCAAGTTGAAGATTTTGGAAGGAAGATTGTAGAGCTCAATTGGGAAAGTTTTGTTGATAATTTGAAAATTTGGGCGGATGGTTGGGGGAATTGTGATGGTAATTAGAAAATTTGGGTTGATGATTGGAAGAATGGTTGGAATGATGGAAGTGGCTTGAATGGTTTGACTGTGAGTGGTCATTATTTTGTTGGCTTCATAAGAAATTCGGGTGATTTCTCCAGCCAGAATTGTACGTTGGTGCATAAGGATTATTGTTGGGCCTTGAAAAGGCCACGTTCATCAGTTCTGAAAATTTTTGTTGAGTTTGAAACAAAGAAAACTCCTCAAACACATGATTCATGGCTTGACAGTAAGTACAGCCCAGAGTTGAAAATTGGTTTTGGCTGACTTGATTGACTGGACTTGGTTCCTTCATTTCTAAAGCTTCCGGTCTTCTCGCTAGATTTGCAATTCTAGCTTCGGCAGCTATTAATGATTCAATAGGATGGAGACCTCCTTCTAAAGAGATGGAATTTGAATTCGTAGAGCTTTCATTAGTTCGATCCCATTGGATGGTCTTTTCAGCTAGATCCTCATACAAATCCCATCCTTCATTCTCATCCTTATGCAAGAATCCCCCTTGGCACATGATTTCTAAGAGGGTCTTAATTGAGTAGTCTAAACCTTTATAAAGAATTTGACATTGTTGCCATTTCTCTATTCCATGATGAAGGCATTGGACAGGGAGGTCTTTGAAGCATTCAAAGTACCTCCAAAGCGGTTCACTAGGTTCTTATTTGAATTGTATGATATTCTTCCTAATGAGAGCGGTCTTATGAATTGGATAGAATTTCTTCAAGAAGACCTTAATGAAACCATTCTATGATGTGATAGAACCGGCCGCTAAGCTGTAAAGTCATTTCTTGGCTAAGCTCTTAAGAGCAAATAGGACAAATCTCAACCTAATAGCATCATCTACAAGGTGTGGGATTTTTATCATTAAGCATACTTCCTCAAATTCTCTTATGAAGAAATAAGCATTTTTAGACTCTAAGCCATGAAACTTAGGGAGTGTGTTGATAAACTAAGACTTGAGCTCAAAATTATGTTCACCAACTGATGGAAGTTGGATGCAAATGGAAATGTTGTTCTAATGCGATAGAACCTATCCTGCAAAGATGTCAGTTGAGCCATAACCGGATCTGGTCTTGGTTCAAACATGGGTGGTGATGTGTTTCTAGTTAACCTAGATGAATTTGGGTCTCTTGACCACACTTGCATATACAAACACTACCACAAACAAATTCACCAATAGTCAACAAGAAAAAACAATCAAGCCTAGTCTAAGCTAACCTTGACCTAGACAACTCCTAACTGGTTGATTGTCCATAGAAGGTATAATACAGACTTTGACCACAAGCTAATCAGCCAGGTCAGGGCAAGAATGGTGGGAGGTATCCGCACAAAAGCGACGGGCCTAATTAAACCAAACCACCAGTCTTCGGGGTTTCGCCCCTTAATCCCTGTCCTTAGACATTGATTTGGTAGGAGTCAAATTCTAACACCTTCCCCTTAGAATAATCTCCTAATGAGTTTGAGATGTCCCTAAGGCCAATATCTATCAGATTTTAAGTTAGGCTTAGGCTATGCGCGCTTGGAGATGGTTTTGTGGGCTAAGAAAGAGTAATGACTTCCCCACCTTATCTTGTTTTCGATTTTTCCCTTAAGATTTATTATGGAAAGTATGCATGATATCGAAAAGTAACATTCAACAAGCAAATAATCACTCAAGAATGTTTCCTAAACTATATGCTATGCATACGTACCTTGTCTTCAGCTTCCTTCAACAGCAATTGTAAAAGAAACGTAATTAGACAAATGCCTAGAATGCAAGTCTAAACGTATTAAACAATTAACAATCAATCAGATTACTGTTGGATTAAAAACAGGGTATGTGAATATCAAATAAAGTAAAAAAAACATACAAAAAACTATACTTTTGCAAGGTAATATATCTTGCAAAAAAAAGAGTTTTTAATAGTCCAAAAAAAATTTCAAGCTTTTGCGCTACGATTTCTTGAAATTCTGTTTCCTACTTTCGAGAGTAGGGGCACAGTATAGCAAGTCTTCTCCTGCAATACTTGAGCGCTAAATCTGAATTCTTGATGGGCCTAATACAAGACACCAAACTTGTTAAAAAAATAATTACACCATTTCCTCCCGGCAATGACGCCAAAAATTAATTGCAAGTAAATACAGTGAGAATTACCGTCTAGCTTTGGGCTAACAGGTCGTGTCTACGAGGAAGAATGCGATGAAAGCTTTTCAATATTATTGTCTAAAAAGCAAAGAATGCTATCGGTATTTTTTATGTTGAAAAGAGAAAGAAAAGTAAGGAAGTGATTTAAAGAAAAATTGAAAATTCAGAGAAGGCTTTAGAAAAGATGATCTTTCAAAAGGCTTGAAGAGTTGTTGGTGTTTGTTTTAATATATGAAAAAGATCTGGGCATATTATCTTACTACTAAACGATATGTTCCTCTCTTGAAATTCTCAGTGTCTCAACTTGATCATAGGCAAAAACTTAAGCTTGAGTTTCGAAAGTCTTAAGTAAAGCAAATAAGATTGTTTGGAAAAGTTAACTCTTTTTCTTAAGAATTCATCGTGAACTGAATGTTAAATCATCAAGTCTTCTTTTAAGTATGAAATAAAAATAAGTTCAAGTGATATTTTTAAAAATAGAAGTTTTAGAAATTCAAACACATCCTCTTGTGCCTTCAAGAGCACTTTCAGAAAAGCAAGGCTTAGTTTATGGCATTTATATGATTCCGTTAGGTTCTTTACATCAAAATCATTCAAAATAAGAGAGGGATCGAAGAGAGATGATAGTGAGACTAGAAAAACAAATTTAGCTACTCATAATTAAGGTTAAACACAACATGTAAATGAAATGAAACATACCCGTGAATTTGAAAAGAAGAGATGTCTTGATCCTTTATTGATGTCACTTCAACTTCAGATTACAATCACTCCTTTTCTCTCTCACTTGTATCAGGACTACACTACAAATTTAAAGCAGAGATACAACTTCTCATAAACTATCTAACAAAGAATCTAAACCCTAAAAATAAAGAGAAAAACTTAAACTAGTCTTTGATCCATCCTTCTCTGTCAAATGCAGTATTTATAGGAAAAAATCACACGAGGGAGAGTGTACGAAGATTGGGGGAGGAAACGCTCCCCCAACAACTTCAACAAAGCCGTGGAAACGCGGCTTTGGCTGCGTTTCTACTGCCTGGGTATGGCCAGGTGGCCACACCCGGGGGGCGTTGCTCCCTTGTTTAGCGATATCCTTTTATCTCTTACTAGATTTTTCTGTTTTAGCTCCTGCAATTGACGAAACCTCCTTTAATATTTGGCTTTAACCAATTGATTTGTGAAGATTTGTTTTAATAGATTTTCAACTGATTTTATCTTCTCTGATTTGCCCTGATCTGCCCCGATTTTCTGATTCAAATAATTCTGAATTAAATTAGAATTTTGATAGGCTTTTGGGCTCTTTTCTCCTCCCTCTCCTTTAGCAATGGGCCTGCATTTTATAAAGAAGAATATAAGACTAAATACATGATTTATTAGACAATAATTATGAAAATGTGACATTATATATCCAATATACAAGACCAGTCAGCTACTATCTACTAATGGATCCACTAACATGCTAACCTCTTAGTTATAATTGCCTCACATGTATCCTTGGCCATCACTAGTCCTTGGTTCAAAAGCATTTCAAAGCGTGACCCATAAGACATCTTTCACATCCAAACTCAACAAAACAAGTACAAAATACAATTAAACCATCACAACTAAACAAAAGTAAGCATGGAGTAAAATAATATTAGCTTGTTAGAGAGTTAGGATGCTAGAGTGTTAGAATCCATCATCATGACTCATCAAGGGCTCTTGCAAGAGCAAGGCCAAGTAGAGGCTATTAGATTCATGTAGATTATTAAGTAAGAAGTTAGCATGTTAGTGGTTAGTAGTTAGTTGTCATGTGAGAAAATTAGCTAAACATGTAGAAGGAGTTAGAGAGAAGAAAATAAGGAGAGATGAAGAGAGAACCTTTCATAGATTGTCACCTTCCATTCAAGCACTCTTGGTTTCCACCTATGTCCTACTTTCTCTCCTATTACAAGATCTACAAGAAATAGAAAATACAAAGAAGGAAGAAGAAGAACAACTAATCTAAATTACCCTAAAACTACAACATGAAGAAAAAAACCCTAAAAACTAGCCTAAAACTCCTCAAAACTCCTCCTCATGCTCTAGAAATTCGAGGGCTTTTATACGCGAAAGGAGGCACCAGGGTATCTATACGGAGCCGCTCATCAAATCACGACACGTGACTCCACGCAATTGCCACAGAAACGCGGCAATTGCGGCTTTTTCACAGCAATCCAAGGGCGGCGCGCGCAGCGCCGCCTGCTGCACGCTTCCCACTTGTCCCCCTGTCGGCTTGTACTTCCTGGAATCTAGATTTGGCCCCCTGGTTTTGATGAAACCACCCTCCAAGATTAATGGTTATTCTTGTAGGCTTATAATCACTAATTAAATGGGATTTTTGGGCTTCTTCTTCATTTCATGCCATTGACATAGAAATATAGAAGACAAGTGTCATTAACAGGATTTAATATTAAATAAATGTGAAGATGTGGTATGAAATATGCAATTTTAGAGACTAATCACACTCCCACACTTATCTTTTGTTTGTCCCGAGCAAAATAGAAAAACTAACTAAGAGGATTATTACATCACTTTCGCAGGTGACGCAATTGCACTGAGCGTGTGCAACAAGCCGTTAAATCTCTGGGTTTCTCCTAGAGAAGGAATTTTGTCTCCTGAGTGTTTTCAACGAATTACACCCACAAAATTCATAAAGAAAGAAATTAAATGTTAGTATTTTGAAATAGAGAAAAGTGTAAAATATTTTTGCAAAAATATAAGTGATCCAAGCTCATAAGTTAACTAGAAATTATTCATCCTTAAACTAAGTCTAAATGTAAAATTTTATTATAAATTAAATGTAAGAATTTAAAATTGAATCGATTCTTTGAACTTTCATAAAACTCTTAGAATATGCACTTTGTGAACTGTGAAGATTTTTGAGATATTTACTCAAACTTTCATGCCATTGATTTTTGTATATTTATTTTTTCATTTTTTCTTCTTAGGCTTTCTTATTTTCCCGGGTAGTGAGCCTTTAGCCGGTGACTCTCAAACCAGATAGTTTTAGGGCACTAGATGAGAAAACATCCCTCGGACTTAAGGACTCGAGTAAAAAAGACCACAAAAACTAAAGGGAATTATTTTGTTTCTGTCCACCATTTAGGCGTGAATAATTATGCTTCCTAAGGTATAATTACCCAACTTTGATAAGTGATTGTTGTTATCATCATTTTTTAATATTTTTTATGGCATTTTCAGTCTTTGTTTCAATCCCAAAAAAATTGTGGAAGTGTGAAGTGCATATACATAAGGCAAAAAATTCAAAATCAAATTATCTTTCCAATCTTACTTTCTTATCCTATAACTTAAATAAGATCTATTATTTTGACTCGGTTTAAAAATTTATAATTTTAGGTCTGCCTAATTCATAAGATAATCTTAATTTTCTTAAAAAAAATCAAAACTATTTCTCTTATTTCAAAAGTTTTGTAAAAAGAAAAGAAAAGAGTTTTTATACAAAAGAAAATTTTAAAAAGTTCCTAAAAGAAGTGTAAAAGAAAGAAAATATAAAACTAATTGTTAGTAAATCCTCCCCCACACTTATTTCATGCATTATCCTCAATGCATCGTGAATGTGTATATACACGAAACAAATGAAAAGGGAAGAAAAATTACCTCATGGTGGTGGTTTCGGTGGTGGTCGAATTGGCCCACAAAATGCGGTCCAACTCATATATTGTGGAATTCGCAAGAACCCACCAATGACCTTTCCAATACGACCCAGTAAAAGAATGATTGAGTACTGGTCTTATTTAAAAATTATCTCCAATCTAATTTTTAATTTCAAAAATAATTACTAAGTCATTTTCTTCAATATCTTTGTCCAAGTGTGATTTTGGAAGATGATTGATTTGGACTCAAGTAGAACAGTAAAAAAAAATCGATACAGACTCAGGAATTCGACTCAGATCAAGTCGAGATTCAAAAGGGGGTCAAAATTGGTTCAAAAATGGGGTCCAAACTAAAGAATTAATGTTCACACACTTTCCCCATCAATGATGTGTGATCAAAAGATATTGGTGATTTAATTTCACGGTGTACTGGTACATGATTCAATGTTGACTCCGTTATAGAGAAAAAAATCTGGTAAAGATACTAGAGTCATTATTGAATCAAAAGTGAAATGGAATTACTAATTTGAGATTCAGGATCACTTTCAAGCTCAAGTTTAATTTCAAAAAAAGGATAACTTGTTAAAATTTCAAGATGGTTATCAGAATTTTGGGCAAAATTCTTAAATGGAATGTAATAAAATTAATATTATTAATTTTTCCACGGAAGAATGTGAATGGGTGAAATGATCGATTCAAGTTTAGGAATTACGGGACTCAAATGGAATCAAAATTGATTCAAGGATTGGACTCGAATCGCTAAATTAAAGCTCAGGTTTATATTCATCTTCAAGTTCAATTTTAGGTAATGGATAAATTGTCAACTATCAAGAATTTGATGTTGATCAAGTTCAAATTTGTATGATGAAATTGAAGCTGGATTTCCAAAATGACATGATCTTGAGTCATATGAACATTTGATGGACATGGAAAGTCAATCATATTTTGCTTTATTTGCTCGGTCTCTTACATGAATTCCATAGTTTTTTTCCAACAATGATTTTTCTTTGAGTGGTTCTGGAAAAGGACTATATAAATTTTGGAAATTTTATGGACATGATGAGGCTACCATGTTTCAAATTATTTTTGGGCCGCTATCACTATTTCCAAACTCCTTTGCAATGATGGTTTTTCTTCAATTGGTAGTTCAGGAAAAGAAGGATGTGAAGTAAAATCAGAGAATGAATACTATGGAAATTGTGGACACTATGGTTGAAAATTTGACTCGGGGGAGGTGAATCCCCATGAACTCTGTGAAGAGTGGAAGTTATTTTGAAAATTATAGTCATAGGATTGGGGATATGGGTCATATTGAGTCGGATAATCTCAATCTGGCATATATGATTAGTTTATGTTGTACATAGCTAGGTCAGAATTATCCGAGTCAAATGAGATCGAGGTGAAACATGGATTCATATTAGGATTGAAAAAATTATTTTGTTAAAATCCATTCCACAATTTATAAAAAAGAAAACCAAACAAATAAACAAATAAAGAAAAAGAAAAAGAAAACAAGCATATGCTATGGTTAACTTAGACCGAGACGACTCTTAACTGGTTAGACTATCCACAGAGGTACATTGTCAGAATCTGACCACGAGTTAATCGGCCAGGCAGTGGCAAGATCAGTAGGAGGTATCCGTGTCGGAGCAACGGGCCTAATTATACCAAACCATTATTCTTCGAGATTTCGCCTCTCAATTCTCATCCTTGGACACCGATTTGACAAGAGATAACATCTAATAACTTTCCTCTTAGGTCGATCTCTTAAATGAGTCAGAGATGTCCCTAGGGCCAACGTCTAGCAAGTTTTATTAAGGCTTGGGTTATGTGAGTGGGGAGGTGATTTTTGGGCTAAGAGAGGGTAATGACTTTCCCACCTTATATTGTTTTAGATTTTGCCCTTAAGCTCAATTCGTGCAAGTGTGCAATATTGATAAGAATGAACACACAAAGAGATTAAATCACCAACGTGTTTGTTCTAACTATATGCAATGCAATATGTACACCTCTGTCAAAATCACAACACAAGAATAAAATATAGTATATTGGAATTGAAATCGAGACGTGCCTAGGTGCAAATGTCTAAACCATTTTAAAGCATCCAATTTTCATATTTTAGTTCCTAAATTATTATAGTGCACATGCAACAGAAACTAGCAATAGAATATAACAATATACAAGAATTTACCCAACCACACAAAAGCAAGTGTGGACTTCTGCAATGCTAAAAATTTGACCTGCACACCAAAAGCAAAAAAGAAAAGTTAATAAAAACGTGAAACCAAACCGTTCCCATCCCCGACAACGGTGACAAAATTTGATCGGGGGAAAACCGTGCACGAAAAGTATATGTTTTGAAATTACGAGTTAAAAGTGCATGCTTTGACTTCCTTGATACTTTCGTTATAGCATAGAGGCTAAATGGGTTGAATCCACAGGGACAGGAACAGGAAGCGATAGAAGCTTTACCGGTATGTTTACATGTGTGTTAAAGTTTCTTCTATGTTTTAAAGAATCAAAAGAAGAGAAAACAAAGAATGGAATGAAAAGAATACGGTGAAAGCAAAGAAGTGGGAAACATAAAAAAAAAAGTTTTGTGATTTTTGATATACTGTTAAGATAAAATAAAAAGAAAAGAAAACCCATGGCTACTAACTATAATGACTCCACTAACTATGCTATCCTCTTAGTGATAGTTGCCTCATATATTTCCTTGGCCACCACTAGTCCTTGGTTCAAAAGCGTTTCAAAGTATGACCCATAAGATAACTTTCACATCCAAAATCAACAAAACAAGTGCAAGCTACACTTAAACCATCAAAACTAAAAAAGAGAAAGGATGAAATAAAGTAATGTTAGCTTGTTAGAGAGTTAGGATATTAGAATGTTAGAATCTATCATCATGAGCCATCAATGACTCTTGCAAGAGCAAGGCCAAGTAGAGGCTATTAGATTCATGTGGATTATCAAGTAAGAAATTAGCAAGTTAGTGATTAGCAGTTAGTGGCCATGAGAGAAAATTAGCTAAGAATGTAAAATGAGTTAGAGAGAAGAAAACAAAGAGAGATAAAGAGAAAACCTTTCATATATTGTCACCTTCCATTACAAGCACTCTTGCTTTCTACTTATACACCACTCTCTTTCCTATTACAAGATTTATAAGAAATAAAATATACAAAGAGGAAGAAGAAGAAGAACTAACCTAAACTACCCTAAAAATTACAACATGGAGAAGAAAACCATAAGAACTATCCTAAAAACTCCTCCTCCTGCTCTAGAAATCTTAGGGCTTTTATAGGCGAAAGGGGGCACCAGGGTACCTGTACGGAGCAATGCGTCAAATCACGACGCGCGGCTCCACGCATTTGCCACAGAAATGTGGCAATTGCTGCATTTTCGCGACAATCTAGGGCGGCGCGCGCGGCGCCGCCTGCTGCGCGCTCCCCGCTTGTTTCCCTGTCAGCTGTACTTCCTGAAATCAAGATTTGGGCCCCCAATTTTGATGAAACAACCCTCCAAGATCAATGGCTATTCTTGTAGGCTTTTAATCACCAATTAAATGAGATTTTTAGGTTTCTTCTTTATTTTATGTCATGGACCTAGAAACATACAAGACAGGTGTTATTAACAGGATTTAATATTAAATAAATTTGAAGATGTCATAGAAATATGCAATTTTAAAGAATAATCACTCTCCCCGCCTCGCTCCCCCGACCCACTGATCGGTCACTGATATTGCATATATATTGTCACCTTCCCATATTTATTATATAATAAACCCTGTTATTTAGTCTTATTTTTTTTTAATAATATGCAGGCCCATTTCCAAGGGAGATGGGGAAAAATAAGTCCAAAAGCCTACTTGAATTCTTTTTTAATTAGATTTAAATCATATTTAAAGATGAAGATAAATATTCAAGAGGTAGAGGCAATTCCAGCTGAAAATCAATACATATCAGAGAGGATCACATCACATAAAGTCAGTTAATATAGATTTATATGAATCCAATTTGGTTAGCTTGATAATCACTGAAGATCAGATCAAAATCAAAAACCAAACAAATAATCCAGCAAGAGATAGAAGGAAATAATTAAAACTGGGATCTCTGCCCCCTGGATGTGGCCATATGGCCACATCCAAGACTCGGAAACCGCGTTTTCGCGGCAATTTGGTTAAGGTACGGAGAGCGTTTTGCTCCCCTATCTTCTCGCACTCTCCCCTATCTCCTTTTGGCTATAATTACTGCATTCTACAGAGAAAAAGGGGACCGAAGACTAGTTTAAGTTTCTTACTTTATTTTTAGGATTTAGAATCATTGCTAGATAGTTTATGAGAAGTTGAATCTCAATTTTATTTTTGTAGTTCAGTCCAGTAATAAGTGAGAGAAAGGAAAAAAGTGTGTAATTAACCATTGAAGTGACAATCAAAGGAGAATCATCATTGCATATCTCTACTCAACTCTACTGGTATGCTTATGCTTTCAATTCATTTCATTGTGTACTTTTTCATCGTCGTGAGTAGCTAAATCGATTTCTTGGGCTCACTATTCTCCTTCTTCTATGAGTTTTCTTCTTGATTGATCTCTATGAAAAGGAATCTAATGAGTCATATGAATGCCTAGATTAAGCCTTATATACTGGTGAGTGTTTTTGATGTAACATGAGGATGGGATTGGATTTAAACTAACTCTTGAAATTGACCTTAGAAAGAACTTATTTTTATTCCATGCTTGCTTTATTGCTTTGATGGTTTAACATTCAACTCAAAGAAAGATTTCATAACTGAAGTTTGATTTCTAAAAACTATCTTATGAGTTTACTTGATCTCTTTTTACAAGACTAAAATCTTTGCCTATGATCTCATTGAGACATTTTAACTTTCAAGAGAACAACATATGGTTGAACAATAGAATATTGAGCCTGGATCCTTCTTTATTAAATACAAATAAACACAACATTTTCAAACTCCTTTAAAATCTTCTCAAAACCTTCGCCAATTTTTCAAGTTTTCTTTAAATCACTTCTCTACTCTCTTTTTTCTTTTCAATTAAAAAATGCCAATAACAATTCTTATTTTTAAAATAAAATATCAAAATGCTTTCATCGCATTCCTCCTCGTGGACACACCCCGTTAGCCCTAAACTACACAATATTTCTCTCGCATTTCTTCAACCAATTTTTGGCGCCGTTGCCAGGGAAAGAACATTGCAATTGCTTTTTTAACAATTTTGATGTTCTATTTCAGGGTGAAGGAAATCAGGTTCAGTATTCAAGCATTGCAGAAGAAGACTTGCTATTCTGTGCCCCCACTCGAGAAAGTAGAAAATAGGATTCCAAGAAATTATCGCGCAAATGCAACTTTCTTTTGGACTACTAAAAACTCTTTTGGACATATTGCTTTGCAAAATATAGTTTCTGCAAGTGCTGCTTTTGATAATTTTACAACCCTGTTTTTAATCCAAAAGTAATCTAATTGATTGCTAATTGCTTAAAAACGTTTATACTTGCATTATAGGCATTTGTCTAATTACGTTTTCTTTTCAATTATTGTTGAAGAAAGCTGGAGACAAGGAGCGTTTGCATAGCATCTAGCATAAGAATATTCTTGGGTGATTTACTTGCTTTTTTATTGTTACTTGCTTTATACTTGCTCTCTTGTACAATCAATCTTAAAGGCAAAACCCAACAAACGATAAGGTGGGGAAATAATTACCCTTTCATAGCCCACAAACCATCTCCAAGCACTCACTAACCTAAGCCTAATTTAAAATCTGATAGACGTTGGCCTTAGGACATCTCGAACTCATTAGGAGATTATCCTAAGAGGGAAGGTGTTTGAATTTGACTCTTGCCAAATCGATGTCAAAGGACGGGAATGAGGGGCGAAACCCTGAAGGCTAGTGGTTTGGCTTAATTAGCCCCATTGTTTTTGCATGGATAACTCCCTCCAATCTTTCCTTGACCTGGATAATTAGCATGTGGTCAGAGTCTGCATTATACCTCCTATGGATAATCAACCAATTAGGAATTGTCTAGGTCAAGTTTTACCTTAGACTAGGCTTGGTTGCTTTTTCTTTTTCTTGTTGATTATTAGTGAACTTGTTTGTGGTAGTGTTTATATGCAATCAAGGTCGAGAGATCTAAACACATCTAGGTTAACTAGAAACACATCACCACCTAAACAAGAACCAAAATCAAATCCGATTCTAGCTCAACCAACATCATTGCAAGAGAATTTCTATCCGATGAGAACCTCACTTCCATCTTGCATCATGTTGGCCCAAAGGCCCATCACTTTAGTTTTGATGATGATTAGCTCATATAGTTATAGCTTACTAATAATCTTGTGTTTATATAGTTTCAGTTGTTGACCAAGATATTAGTAGTTAATTAGCTTCAACAAAGGAGTTTTAGAGCTAACACATGTAGATTCAAGAGCTCGCGCGTCAAGATCGCTTCTAGCACTCGGTCGGAGTCAAGCTCACTGGATCACGTTTGGATCGAGTCAGCTTGGAGACAAGAAGACTTCGGTTTGTGTTTAGTATGTTTAGATCTTGTGTAAAGATAGATAGTGTTGATAATGCTCAAGTTCACATACACACACAAGTTTAAAGTTTATTGGTTTTTGTTTTCGGTTTAACCGGTTTTGGATTTCATGTCAAAACATAAATATATATCTTATATGTATATTGGATTCTATCCATATACAATATGTTTCAAATTTATTTCAATATCATGTTTTTGTATCCATATGAGTTTCAGAGAAAACGATTTTCCATTTCAAAAATTAAGTTTTGGAAAATATCGATTTTAGTTTAAAGCCTAATTTCAATATCACAAAAATGGTTCAAATTGTTTATAAAATGTGTTGAATATTAGTCACACATACTTGTACTTCTAAGATCTTATAAGAACTTATTTTTGTGAATTTTTGTGATTTTATGGGATTTAATTGAAATTAAAAAGACAAATTTTCAATACCTTTAATCCCCAGCCAGATCAGCTGGCGGTCGACCGCGCGGTTTGACCGATGTGCACGAGGGACGTGAACATGGCCAGCCATAAAGGCCAGTCGACCGCACGATCGACCGACTGAGAGCACCCCACTTTCGGGTGCTGGCCGGTCGACCGGGCGGTCGACCGGAGGCACAACGGTCATAAATATAACCATTGCGCTGGTCGACCGGGCGGTCGATCGGAAGGTCATTTTTGACCTTTCTAGACTGCCAACGGGTAGATTTTTGAGAGGTTATATGTATGCCTTCTCTTGAGTTGTTTTTAATAAGTTTTTAGAGAGAAATTTTTCCCATCTTTACAAGTGTTTAACAACAAGTTTTTAAAAGAGTTTTTGTGCCAAAAGATTTTATCTTTATTTGTTTTAAAGGGTTGGAAAAATCAAAGAAAAAGAGAGTGTTTGGGAATTGGTTTTGATCTTCATTTATATTTCTATCTAGAGTTTTTTCCAAGAGTTTTTCTTTGTGATTTTGTTTTTCAAACTCTTTATTTTCTCACACTTGAGCTATCAAATCTATCCTATCTTTAAGATCTTTATTTTGTGAGGAAAATTAGTTTGTGGTCTTTGAGATCATGATTGCTAAAATAAATGAAACAACCAATGAGTTTAAGATTGTACCGTGTAGCTTGTGGCTAACGGGTCGTGTCCACAAGGAGGGATGCGATGGAAGCTTTTCGATGAGTTGTTTTAAAAACAAGGAGTTTGTGTTCGTTTTTTAGGAAAAAGAGAATGTAAGGAAAAGAGATGAAAAAGAGAAATTTCAACTTTCAGAAAAGGATTTGGAGGAGGTGATTTTTAAAAAGCTTTAAGAGTTGTGATGTTGTTTTATAATAAGAAATCAAATCTGGGTTTACTATCTTCCTACTCAATTGTTCATTCTTCTCTTAAAGTATTAAGTCCCTCAAGTTATCATTTGCAAAACTTAAAGTTGCTTTTTTTTTTTAGAAAGCTTTAAGTAAAGCACATAAGATGCAGAAGGTTGTTGGCCCAAGGTTACAATCACCCGTTTTTAGTGTGTTTTGATGATTACAAAACATATTAGTTATTTGTATTAATATCAATTGTTGTTTAAGTGTGTTTCAGGTTTCTATCTCAAATAGATGTCTTCTTCCCTAAAGGAAGGTGTTTTGGACTCAAGACAACTCAATTTGGGCTCAAGATGCAAAATTGAAGATCATGTGGAGATAGCCCCTCTTGAAGCCTTGAAGTCCCTAGAACATTGTAAGAATAGAATGTTAAAGTTTGAGTGTAGGATATTTGGCTCTAGGATACACACACACATTATTCTTTACAAATCCTATGTTTTAAAAACGTTTGTTTCTAAGCTTTATGCCTTAGTTTATATATACATGTATCCAACTTGTTACATTTTGAAAATCTTGTTTAAAAACATGTGTATAGACTATTTCTTGCATAATACTTAGTTGTAAGTATTTCAAAATATTTTTACAAATATTTCCAACTTCAAAAAAACTGCCAGTTTTTCTGTTTCAGGCAAGTCAGGCCGACCGCCCGGTCGACCGGCGCCTGTGTCAAGACATGCACGGTCTGTGCATGTCTATCGGTCAACCGGCGGTCGACCCGACTGTTAACAGTTTGCTCTCGGGTTTTCTCGGTCGACCGCCCGGTCGACCGAGAGAAGGAAACTGTGTTTTGTCAAAAATAACGGTCGACCGGACGGTCGACCGGAGACCAACGGGTCTTTCACAACAAGGCGACGGTCGACCGGCCCGGTCGACCGCCAAGCCTGCAAAAGCCCAACGGCTCTTTCCTCTTTGGTGCAACTCTGAAAATTGTTTTTATTTTCTATTTTAACAGACTTTTTGAGAGTTATTGGAGACCTTTTTCAGGTCAAATTAGGTGTAAAGAAAATGGTTTTAACCTATTCTCTCCCTATAAATAGAGGGAAATAGGTCCTCATTATTTACTTAGAAAAATCCTCTAGTTTTTCATTGTTTTCAAAAGAGAAGAAAAATTTGTTTGAGCAATTCAATTCCAATTCTTTTTGAGCTTGTTTTTCAGTTGTGTTTGATTGCTAATATCACTCTACAACTGAAGTTTTCTCATTACACTTCATAGAGCCAAAAATCCCTAACTCATTCTATAGTGAAGTTGTAAAAAGAGTGAGAGTGTTGTAAAAGAGTTGGTGATCTTGTTGTGATCACTCTTGTTCTTCTTCTTGTTCTTGTGGAGACACCTCTTCGGTAGAGGCTATTGTACTTGGTGGAGCTCGGTGCTCGGGTCTTCGGTAGACCATTGTAATCGTCCTCGGTGGATAGTGGAAACCCTTCACGGAGGTGAAGGCGGGGAGTAGAGCGATGGCTCGAACCTCGAAACAAATATCTTGTGTTTGCGATTGCCTTGTGTCAATTCTTGCTTTAAATTTCTCTTGCACTATATTGCTTTAAATTACCTGCTTGTGATCTTGTTTCTTTCTTTGTGCTATTACTTCAAGCTTGTGATACTTGTGATATATTGTGTGCATCTCACTATTCATCCATCATACTTTGCCTTGATCGATCATATCTCATACAACAAGGTTGCATTGCGCACCTCTAACCCATTCAAGGGGAATTGGGAGGAAGGAGTTCAGAACCTCTCACGGGGTATTCGACTCTTAGTCTTGTTTTGAGAGATCGTTGCATCATTCATCATACTTAGTTTTAAAAAGAATCATTAGATTAGCAATTACACCTATTCACCCCCCCTCTAGGTGTTTTTCAATTGGTATCAGAGCTTGGACTCTAGGATTTTGGCTTAACAACCTTAGAGAGATCCTAATATTGCTAATCATTCCATTCATTCTCATTTAGTAAATATGGCCGATGGAATTAAAACCCCTCCTAAGTTTGATGGACTTAACTTTCTCATATGGAAGGTTAAGATGACCGTTTTCTTGCAATCTCTCGGTAGTCGAGTTGCAAAGGCCGTGACCAAACCCTTTAGTGCACCCCCCGGTGATGAATCTACTTGGTCCGAAATTGAGACTAAAGAATTTGATGCCAATGCTAGGGCTCACTATGCACTACTTCAAGCCCTCAATGATGATGACATAGCTAGAGTCATCCATTGCAAATCTGCATTCGAGATTTGGACACATTTGCTAGTTACACATGAAGGGACTTCACAAGTGAAGAGGGCTAAGATAGACCTTCTTCGGTCCCAATATGAAAATTTTTGCATGCAAGAAAATGAAACCATAGATGATATGGTTACAAAATTTACAAAGATCACTAATGGACTTTCTTCTCTAGGTGATGGTATTGACAATGATCAAAAGGTGAGAAAGATCATCCGGGCTCTTCCTCCTTCATGGGAAGTAAAAGCAACAACCTTGAAGGAACTCAATGACAAGGAGGAGATGGAGCTAATAGGTCTCATTGGGAACCTCAAAACCCATGAGATGGAAAGAAAAGCAAGGGAGGACATGGGTCCTTCCAAGAAGAAGACCATAGCCTTCAAAAGTCAATCATCACACTCCGATGAAGATGATGAAGAAGAAG
Organism: Agave tequilana; assembly: GCA_038442645.1. Lineage (NCBI taxonomy): Eukaryota > Viridiplantae > Streptophyta > Magnoliopsida > Asparagales > Asparagaceae > Agave > Agave tequilana. The sequence goes on from JAVJIF010008777.1 coordinate 142,454, forward strand.
ATGACGAAGAGCTCTCACTTCTAGTCAAGAATGTTCGGAGGATGTATAACAAGGCCAAGTTCCAAGGTAGAAAGAGATGGCAAGGAGGCAAAGAAGAAAGGAAGATTATTTGTTTCAACTGTCAAAGGTCGGGACACATAGTGGCGGAGTGTCCGGATAAAGTGAAGCCCTCCACCTCAAAGAAGCCTTACAAGAAGAAGGCAATGAAAGCTACATGGGATTCCGAGAGCGAATCCGAGGAGGAGATTGATACCGCTAACATGTGCTTCATGGCTAATGAAAGCACAAGCAAGGTAACCCCTTCCACTTCTTTTGATGAAGAATTATCTATTGATGAACTAGGAGAAGCTTTTGTAGAATTATCACATAACTATGATTCTCTTAAGAAAAAGTATTTAAAAATGAAAAAAGAAAATGAATCTCTAAATCTTCAAGTTTTTACTCTTTCTAAAGAAAAAGGTGAATTACTTTCCACTCTTGTTTCCACCCAAAAAGATTTTGACAAGTATAAATTTCTTGTAAAGGCAAGACCCCACTAGTTGATTCTAATGAGATTTCCATGCTTAAGGAAAGAATAGACTCATTAGGAATTGTTTTAAAAAATTGTGAGTTTGATAAAAAGAAGATAGAGGCTATGTTTCCTAAGAAACAAGCCCTAAGAAAAATACTCATCATGTTCATGCTCATGTTCATACCACACAACCTTTACATCGTGGCAAACCCCAAAACATGCTCACACTTCACACACACATCATGCATTCATGTATGGGAGAGTGTTCTCATGTTCACATTGTGGGCGGAAAGGGCACTTAGCCAATTTTTGCTATGATAGATTAAGTGCATCTTATCATAATGTTTGGGTTCGAAACACTAACTTTAAAGGACCCAAGAAAGTTTGGGTACCAAAGTCAACAATTTTGTTAAATGATATAGGTACCTTCCAAAGCCCAACGACGTAGAGGATTGTGGTATCTTGATAGTGGTTGCTCAAGGCACATGACTTGGGACATCAACAACTTTGCAACCCTATCAAGATACCATGAAGGTGGCACCGTCACCTTCGGAGATGATGCCAAGGGTAAAATCATCGGTATTGGTAATGTAAAACTCGGCACATCCCCTTTAATTGAAAATGTAGTTTTAGTTGATGGACTCAAACATAACCTCTTGAGTGTTAGTCAACTTTGTGATAAAGGTTTTGATGTTGTTTTTGATAATGTAGCTTGTAAAGTAATTGATAGAATTTCTAATACTTGTGTGTTTCCGGTTTTCGTGAAAGTAATATTTATATGATAGATATGTCTAATATGACTTGTAATATTACTTGTTTGAAAGCCTTCAATGACGACTCTTGGTTGTGGCATAGGAGATTAGGCCACATTTCATTTGACCATATATCTAGATTAAATACAAAGGAAATGGTGAAAGGTATTCCTTATTTGAATTTTGAAAAGGACCGAGTTTGTGACACATGTTAATTTGGGAAACAAACTAAGTCTTCTTTCAAGTCAATTAAGGATATCATGACATCACGTCCTTTGGAGTTAATCCATATGGATCTTTTTGGCCCTACACAAACCAAAAGTCTAAGTGGGAATAGATTTGCATTTGTTTGGTTGATGACTTTTCACGATTTACTTGGGTTTTCTTTCTTGAACACAAAAATCAAGCATTTTCATATTTCCAATCTTTTAAGAAAAGAGTTGAAAAAGAAAAAGATGTTTCAATTTTAAGGATAAGAAGTGATAGAGGAGGTGAATTCATTAACCTACCCTTTACCACTTTTTGTGAAGAACATGGAATAAAGCATGAACTTTTTTGTCCTAGAACTCCACAACAAAATGGAGTAGTTGAACGGAAAAATCGAACTTTGCAAGAGATGCCTAGGATAATGCTAAGTGAATATGGTCTACCACATTATTTGTGGGCCGAGGCCGTTAATACATCATGCAATATATCAAATCGTGTTTTCTTGTGTAAAAATACTTCAAAAACTTCTTTTGAAATGTACTTTTCTAGAAAACCAAATGTTTCATATTTCAAGGTTTTTGGATGCAAATGTTTTATTTTAAATACAAAAGATAATTTAGGAAAATTTGATGCTAAATCTTATGAGGCTATTTTTGTGGGTTATTCTAGCACTAGCAAGGCTTATAGAATCTTCAATAGATCATCTTTGACTATTGAGGAATCTATACATGTTAAGTTTGAAGAATCTAACTTGTTTGTTAAGAATGTTGTAGAAATAGATGCATTGGATGAAGACTTGGAGAAAGTGACCTTGGAGGATACACCTACTATGGGAGACAAGCCAAAGGATGATGAAGGAAGTAAAGCTAAAGTAAAAGACGCTCAAGGAAACGAAATTCAATCAATTGAAGTGGAGCCAACTCAACAACTTCCAAAGGATTGGAGATACAATCCTCATCATCCCAAGGACCTCGTCATAGGTGAAGTATCAAAAGGGGTAACCACTCGCTCTAAACTTCATGATTATTGTGGTCACTATGCATTCATTTCTCATGTTGAACCCAAGAACGTCCACGAAGCCGAGACCGATTCATATTGGTTGCTAGCCATGCAAGAGGAACTCAATCAATTTGAGCGCAACCAAGTTTGGCACCTTGTTCCTAGGCCCCACGATAGACCAACAATTGGTACTAAGTGGATCTTTAAGACAAGTTGAATGAATCGGGTAACGTTGTTAGGAATAAAGCTAGGTTAGTTGCCCAAGGTTACACTCAAATCGAAGGAATCGATTTTGAAGAAACCTTTGCACCCGTAGCACGGCTTGAAGCCATACGGATGACACTAGCATTTGCCTCATATAAAGATTTTAAATTATTTCAAATGGATATTAAAAGTGCTTTTCTAAATGGTTTTATTGAAGAGGAGGTGTATGTTGAACAACCCCCCGGGTTTGTTGATCATACACATCCGGATTTTGTGTTTAAATTAGATAAAGCTCTTTATGGTTTAAAACAAGCCCCTAGGGCTTGGTATGAAAGACTTTCTTCATTTTTAATTTCAAATGGTTTTAAGAAAGGTAAAATTGACACAACTTTGTTTACAAAACATGTAGAAAAAGATATTCTTATTGTGCAAATTTATGTTGATGACATTATTTTTGGTTCTACTAATGAATCTCTTTGCCAAGCTTTTGAATCATGCATGAAGGAAGAATTTGAAATGTCTATGATGGGGGAACTCAACTATTTCCTTGGACTCCTAATCAAGCAAAGGAAGGATGGGATCTTCATCAATCAAGCCAAGTACACAAAGGAATTAATCAAAAGGTTCGGGCTTGAAGAATCTAAAGTAAGCAAAACTCCCATGGCAACAACTACCAAGCTTGACAAGGATGAACAAGGTAAAAGTGTAGACATTAAGCTTTATCGTAGCATGATTGGTAGTTTATTGTATTTGACGGCTAGTAGGCCGGATATTATGTTTTCCGTTTGTCTTTGTGCACGTTTTCAATCTTGTCCTAAAGAGTCTCACATAATTGCGGTTAAACGCATAATTAGATACCTTAAGGGCACTTTTGAAATGGGTTTGTGGTATCCGAAAATCGGCCAATTTTCAATGACGTGTTTTTCGGATGCCGACTATGCGGGTTGTAGGGTAGATAGGAAGAGCACAAGTGGAACATGTCAATTCTTAGGTAATTGTCTTGTATCTTGGTCTTCCAAAAAGCAAAATTCGGTAGCCCTTTCAACCGCCGAGGCGGAGTATGTTGCGGCCGGAGCTTCTTGTGTACAAGTTCTTTGGATGAAACATACTCTCCTTGACTATGATTTACACTTGATCATGTTAAAATATTTTGTGATAATACTAGTACTATTCACATGACAAAGAATGCAAATCAACATAGTAAAACCAAACACATTGACATTAGGTATCACTTTCTTAGAGATCATTATGAGAAAGGTGATATTGATATTGACTATGTTTCTACCGATTTTCAACTTGCCGATATTTTCACTAAACCTCTAGATTATGCTAGATTTTCATTTATTTGTGGTGAGTTGAATGTTTGCATGATAGATTCTTAAAAATATTTCTATTTTGCTTTGATTTTGTTTTGTTTGTTTTGTTTTTACCCCTTTTGATGTATGACAAAAAGGGAGAGAAAAAGAAATGAGTTTGTTTATTTACTTGAGTTTTGGGAGAAAAAGATAGATAATTTTGTTCATTATTTTGAGTTCTATGACAAAAATTATTGTGTTGATATTTTTCAATGCTTTATGTGTGTTTACATAACTTTTCATATTCTTGATATATACATAGCATTGTTTGAGGGGGAGCTTTCCAAGCTCTTCTTTCATTTTTGTTTAAATAACTCATATGTTTTGTCATCATCAAAAAGGGGGAGATTGTTGGCCCAAGGTTACAATCACCCATTTTTAGTGTGTTTTGATGATTACAAAACATATTAGTTATTTGTATTAATATCAATTGTTGTTTAAGTGTGTTTCAGGTTTCTATCTCAAATAGATGTCTTCTTCCCTAAAGGAAGGTGTTTTGGACTCAAGACAACTCAATTTGGGCTCAAGATGCAAAATTGAAGATCATGTGGAGATAGCCCCTCTTGAAGCCTTGAAGTCCCTAGAACATTGTAAGAATAGAATGTTAAAGTTTGAGTGTAGGATATTTGGCTCTAGGATACACACACACATTATTCTTTACAAATCTTATGTTTTAAAAACGTTTGTTTCTAAGCTTTATGCCTTAGTTTATATATACATGTATCCAACTTGTTACATTTTGAAAATCTTGTTTAAAAACATGTGTATAGACTATTTCTTGCGTAATACTTAGTTGTAAGTATTTCAAAATATTTTTACAAATATTTCCAACTTCAAAAAAACTGCCAGTTTTTCTGTTTCAGGCAAGTCCGGCCGACCACCGGTCGACCGGCGCCTGTGTCAGGACATGCACGGTCTGTGCATGTCGGTCGACCGGTCGGTCGACCCGACTGTTAACAGTTTGGTCCGGGTTCTCTCGGTCGACCGCCCGGTCGACCGAGAGAAGGAAACTGTGTTTTGTCAAAAATAACGGTCGACCGGACGGTCGACCGGAGACCAACGGGTCTTTCACAACAAGGCGACGGTCGACCGGCCCGGTCGACCGCAAGCCTGCAAAAGCCCAACGGCTCTTTCCTCTTTGGTGCAATTCTGAAAACTGTTTTTATTTTCTGTTTTAACAGACTTTTTGAGAGTTGTTGGAGAACTTTTTCAGGTCAAATTAGGTGTAAAGAAAATGGTTTTAACCTATTCTCTCCCTATAAATAGAGGGAAATAGGTCCTCATTATTTACTTAGAAAAATCCTCTAGTTTTTCATTGTTTTCAAAAGAGAAGAAAAATTTGTTTGAGCAATTCAATTCCAATTCTTTTTGAGCTTATTTTTCAGTTGTGTTTGATTGCTAATATCACTCTACAACTGAAGTTTTCTCACTACACTTCATAGAGCCAAAAATCCCTAACTCATTCTATAGTGAAGTTGTAAAAAGAGTGAGAGTGTTGTAAAAGAGTTTGGTGATCTTGTTGTGATCACTCTTGTTCTTCTTCTTGTTCTTGTGGAGACACCTCTTCGGTAGAGGCTATTGTACTTGGTGGAGCTCGGTGCTCGGGTCTTCGGTAGACCATTGTAATCGTCCTCGGTGGATAGTGGAAACCCTTCACGGAGATGAAGGCGGGGAGTAGAGCGGTGGCTCGAACCTCGAAACAAATATCTTGTGTTTGCGATTGCCTTGTGTCAGTTCTTGCTTTAAATTTCTCTTGCACTATATTGCTTTAAATTACCTGCTTGTGATCTTGTTTCTTTCTTTGTGCTATTACTTCAAGCTTGTGATACTTGTGATATATGTGTGCATCTCACTATTCATCCATCATACTTTGCCTTGATCGATCATATCTCATACAACAAGGTTGCATTGCGCACCTCTAACCCATTCAAGGGGAATTGGGAGGAAGGAGTTCAGAACCTCTCACGGGGTATTCGGCTCTTAGTCTTGTTTTGAGAGATCGTTGCATCATTTATCATACTTAGTTTTAAAAAGAATCATTAGATTAGCAATTACACCTATTCACCCCCCCTCTAGGTGTTTTTCAAAGGTTTGAGTTGGAATCGGATATTAAAACATAAAGCGCGAAGAAGCAAGAATGAATTAAAAACGATTCACAAGAAGTTCAAGAAAGAATGGTGAATTCAACTATCCATACTCATCCTCATGTGCCTTCAAGAACACTTTCAAAAGAAAGGCTTTTAAGGGAGGCATGCATATGAGTCATCGGGACTTTTTCTTTTAAAACCAGAAGAGAAGAAAACAAAAGAGAGTTGATAGCTAGCCCAGAAAACCTTTTAGTTATCCATGGAAAACAACAAAGCAAACATAATATGCACAACATACCGAAACACGAGTGGAAGAAAAGGAGGCATGCTTCTTGTATTGTTGTCACTTCAATCTTTGATTACAAGCTCTCTGTCCTCTCTCTCACAAGTTTTTAGACTGAACTACAAAGTAAACAATGAAATTACAACTTGAGTTCTAGCTAACAAAGAACCTAGATCCTAAGAAAATAAAAGCAAAATTAATCCTAGTCTTCGCTGCCTTTTTCCTTGCTGAAAGAGGTATTTATAGCCAAAACCTAGAAGATAGGATCCCGGGAACGTTGGGGGAGCAAACGCTCCCCCAACTGAATTCAGTTGGCCGCGGAAACGCGGCTTGGGCCGCGTTTCCGCGGCCCTGGTGTGGCCAGGTGGCCACACCAAGAGGGGGCAGCTCCCTGGTTTCCTGTTTAGCTCGTATCTCCTGCTGGTTTTCTTGTTGCTGCTTCAACCGCTGACTGAATCAGCTTTTGATTTTCTGGCTTCGATTCCTCGATTCAAGGAGGGTTTTTCTCAACCCCTTGATATGTCAAGATATAGCCCGGATTTCTCCACTTCGAATTTATTCTGAATTAATTCAGAATAAAGTGGGCCTTTGGGCTTGTTCCTCATTTATTTCTTTGAGCATTTGGGCCTACATTTAGCAAAGAAAAAAGGCACTTATTAATATCATTTATTAGCGAACAAGTGTGGTAAAGTGAATCATAAATGCAATGTATGTGACAAATCACACCCCCACACTTATCTTTTGCTCGCCCTCGAGCAAAACATTAGACTAACTTGAATCAATTATTAGACCACTTTCGCAGGTCACTCGATTGCACTGAGCATGTGCAACAAGCCGTTAAACCTCTAGGTCACCCCTAGAGGACGAGTTTTGTCTCGTGAGGGTTTTCAGCGGATTACACCCACAAAATCCAAAAAAAAAAAACAGAGAGAAAATGTTAGTATTTTCGAAAAGCCATTTTTTTATTTTATTTTGAAGGATAAAATATTTGAAGTATATTTGTGAGATCTTTAAGTAATCTATAAGTTATAGGAATATCAAATTTTTCATTCCTAAGCTTAGTCTCCATTCAAAAACATGTCATCATTTAAAGTAAGGAGTCAAATTGTACTTCTCATCTAGTCTATTAATTTACCCTGATTCGTATGCACCATCGTGACTGTGAAGTTTACTAAGGTTCTTCAACATTAATTCCTATGCCTCATATTTATTTATTTTTTTTTGAACTTTTATTCCTCAATTTCATTAGGCTTTCTAATCTGCCCATGTAACGAGCTTTCAGTCGGTGGCACCCAAACCAGACGGTTTAGGGCACCAGGTGAGAAAACACCCCTAAGGACCTAAACACCCGAGCAGATAAGGCCACGAAACCAAGGTTTTTATTTATACTATGTAACCCTTTTAGGCGTGAATACTTATGCTTCATGAGGCATAAATACCCAGCTTAATCAGAGGATACACATTATTTATACGAGGTACCCCTTTTAGGCGTGAATACTTATGCTTCATGAGGCATAAATACCCAGCTTAATCAGAGAATACCTTTTTTTTTCTTTTTCAAACTTGTCTAATTATCTTTTACATAAATACTAAGGCTTGCTTAGGCCAAAGCACCTAGCTACTCAATAATTGACTTGTTTTTTTTTTAATAAGGCATAAGAGTCTCTATTTTCAAACCATAAGTATGTAAGTGTATTTTGTGTGCATATGTCATTAAGGTAAATATCAAGACTAAATTACTTTCCCAAATTTCTTCCTGACCCTAAAAATCAAACAAGTTATTTTATTTCGACCAAGTGTAAGAAATCCTAATTATGATTCTCCTATTCCTTAAAATTGACTTAAATTCTTACAAAAAATATATCAAAATATTGTCTACCCTTTATTTTATTTATTTTTTTATATATATATCCATTTTTTTAAGCCATGTTAGAACCCTCCCCCACACTTATCTCATGCATTGTCCCCAATGTATGAAAGAAATGTATAAGTGCATGAAATAAAATGAAAGGAGGAAAGTTACCGATACACTGGGTCAAAAAGACCCATTATCGTTTCATCTACCGCACCGATTCCAGAAAGGTTTAGGCGTTGACCATTTACCTTAAAGTCATTTCTATTCTTGGGGTCACTGATCTCAACTGTAGCATGTGAAAACACGGTTTTTACAACGAATGGCCCAGTCCATCGTGATTTCAATTTTCCTGGAAAAAGATGAAGCCTAGAATTGTAGAGTAAGACTTTTTGACCAGGGACAAAGGTTTTTCTTATGATGTGCTTGTCATGGAAAATCTTCACTCTATCTTTAGTGATCCTAGCATTTTCATAGGCCTCATTTCTCAATTCCTCCAATTCAAAAATTTGTAATTTCTGAAGATCACCGGCCTTAGTCAAATCGAAATTCAACTGCTTGATTGCCCATAAGGCTCGGTGCTCTAACTCAACGGGCAAGTGACAAGGTTTGCCATAGACTAACCTATAGGGAGACATTCCTAAAATCGTCTTGAAAGCGGTCTTATAGGCCCATAGAGCATCTACAAGTTTTAAGGACCAATCTTTCCGGTTTTGGTTCACAGTTTTCTCCAATATAAGTTTGACTTGTCTATTTGAAACCTCAACTTGCCCACTAGTTTGAGGATGATATGGTATGGACAACTTGTGAGTTATGGCATACTTTCGCATAAGGGCTTCAAAAGATCTATTGCAAAAGTGGGTGCCATTATCACTAATGATAGCACGAGGGGTTCCGAAGCGGGAAAAATGTTCTCTCTCAAAAACTTTATGACAACTTTGTTATCATTGGTTTTACAAGGAATGGCTTCTACCCACTTGGACACGTAGTCCACAGCAACCAATATGATTGGTTCCCAAATGAGTTAGGAAATGGACCCATACAGTCGATGCCCCAAACATCAAAGATTTCTATTTCTAGAATTGGGTCGAGGGCATCATATTTCGATGTGAGATCCTACCTACCATTTGGCATCTAGGGCACATCTTGCAATATTCATAGGCATCCTTGAACAGAGTGGGCCAATAAAACCCACTTTGTAACACTTTTTCAGCTGTCTTGCGGGGACCAAAGTGTCCACCGCATGCAAGTTCGTGACAAAGGATAGAACACTCTTAACTTCCTCATCGGGAATGCATCTCCTAATAATCTGGTCAGAACAGTACTTGAAAAGATACGGTTCCTCCCAAAAGAAATACCGGACTTGGGACAAGAACCGGTGCACATCGTTTGTGTACCAATGAGATGGAGTTTGGTTTGTGACTAAGTAGTTCACTAGATCAGCAAACCAAGGTTCCCTAGAGATAGCTAAGAGATGTTCATCAGGAAAATCCTCATTGATGGGTAATTCGTTGCATGGAGAATTGAAAATTCGTGAGAGGTGGTCAGCAACGACATTTTCTACGCCTTTCTTGTCTCGAATTTCGAGATCAAATTCTTGAAGAAGGAGAATCCAACGAATGAGTCGGGCCTTGGCATCCTTCTTCATCATTAGATACCTAAGCGCAGAATGATCGGTGAAAATGGTAGTTTTGGACCCTAGTAGGTAGGGACGAAACTTCTCTAAGGCAAACACTACTGCCAAGAATTTCTTCTCGGTTGTAGTGTAGTTCAGTTGAGTGTCATTGAGAGTCCTACTAGAGTAGTAGATCACATGCTGCTTGTTATCAATACGTTGTCCTAGGACAGCGCCTATGGCAAAATCAGAAGCATCGTATATAATCTCAAACGGTTTAGACCAATCCGGTGCAGATATGATTGGTGCAGAAATCAGCTCTCTCTTAAGCTTCTCCCAAGAATTTATGCATTCAGCATCGAAAGTGAAGGACACATCCTTAGCTAACAGATTAGTCAAGGGCCTAGCAATTTTGCTAAAATCCTTCATAAATCTCCGGTAGAATCCAGCGTGTCCTAAGAAGGATCTAATGTCCTTAACGCATTTGGGCATGGGAAGCTTAGCAATAACCTCGATTTTGGCTCTATCCACTTCAATTCCTTTCTTGGATATTTCATGACCCAAGACAATTTCATGTTTCACCATGAAGTGGCATTTCTCCCAGTTTAGTGTCAAATATTTTTCAGCACAACGCTGGAGGACGAGTTCTAGATGATGGAGGCATTGAGTGAATGAATCTCCATTGATGGAGAAATCATCCATGAAGATTTCTAAGAAGCGCTATACCATATCAGAGAAAGACTCAACATACAACGTTGAAACGTTGCTGGGGCATTGCATAAGCTGAAGGGCATTCGACGATAAGCAAATATCCCAAATGGACAGGTAAACGTAGTCTTTTCTTGGTCCTCAGGAGCGATAGGGATCTGGTTATAGCCCGAGTAACCGTCCAAGAAGCAGTAGTACTCGTGACCCGCCAAACGTTCAAGCATCTGATCAATGAAGAGAAGTGGAAAATGGTCCTTACGAGTTGCAGCATTCAGTTTCCTATAGTCAATGCAAACTCGAATCTTCGTGGGAAGTCGAGTTTGAACCAACTCTTTGTTCTCGTTTTCCACTACGGTGAAACCAGATTTCTTTGGGACCGCGTGGACAGGACTGACCCATTGGCTATCCGAAATGGGATAAATTATCCCATTGTCTAAGAGTTTTATGATTTCAGCATGAACAGCCTCTTGCATTATAGGGTTTAACCTACGCTGCGGGTCTCTCTTGGGTGTGGCGTCTTCATTGAGATGGATGCGGTGTTGAACGATGGTTGGACTTAATCCCTTAATATCAGTCATAGTCCACCCGATAGCTTCCTTATGTTTTCTTAGAATATCTTTCAAATCTTTTTCTTCCCCGTCATTTAAATGAGAGGCAATGATGACGGGAAAGGTCTCTTGTTCGCCTAGATAGGCGTACTTGAGATGCGCAGGAAGGGCTTTCAATTCTAAGGAAGAGGCAGGCTCACTAGAAGGACTAGTCAAATCTGTTGGCTCCATTGTAGGTGAAATTGGGTTTGAAGCCCAATTCACAGCAGAATCTACCACCTGATCGAGATTAAAGTCATCAGACTCTAACTCGAAGTCAATCTCCATTTCTGATTCCAATCTTCCCCGTGTTCACTTGTCAAGTTCTCAATTTGGTTTACTTCAAAAGTTTGGTCCTCGATGTCACGGGGTTGTTTTCCTAGATGGAAGACATTGACGTCTCTAGTCATGTCTCCAAAAGTTAACCTCATAGACCCATTCCTGCAATTGATGATGGCATTAGCAGTGGCAAGGAATGGTCGACCTAGGATGACCGGAGTTTGAGCCCTACGATTGGAGTTGGACACAGGTTGTGTCTCCAAAACTATGAAATCGACAGGGTATATGAACTCTCCTACCCGGATCAGGACATCGTTAATTTCCCCTTTTGGAACTTTAACAGAACGGTCAGCCAGTTGGATGGTGACTCGAGTTGGACTAAGGTCATCCAACCCGAGTTGTTGATAAACAGAGAATGGAAGCAAGTTGATACTTGCCCCCAAGTCAAGAAGTGCACGACTAATCTCGGCTTGTCCTATTGTGCAGGCAATGGTAGGGCTACCTGGATCTTTGTACTTGACAGGGATAGGACCCGAAAATAGCTCACTAATATTAGTGGCTAGGAAGACTTTCTTAGGAACATTAGTCTTTCTTTTCTTGGTGCACATGTCCTTAAGAAACTTAGCATAGGAAGGAACTTGTTGGATGGCATCAAGAAGTGGCACATTTATCTTCACTTGGTTAAACATCTCGATTATCTTGTCCATGTGTGGGTTTTGCTTGTTGTTTTTCAGCCTATTCGGAAATGGTACTATAGGCTGGTGCACCTGGCTAGCTGACTTGTCTTTTTCAGACTCGTCCGAATTGGAAGAAATTGGATTGGATGAGGTGGAAGCTTGATTGTAGTTGTGCTGAATAGGATTGGTGGGTGTTGACACTTGGTTATCAACTTTCTTTCCTGACCTCAATGTATGCACAGCATTACATTGATTGAATGAAGGATCCTCAACCAGATGAGCTTGTTGGGAATTCCTCGGATTGGTGATTGGCTGACTAGGCAGGGTACCCTTTTGTCTCTCATTCTGTGGGTTGGCTAATTGGCTCATTTGAACTTCTAGCCTCTGAATGGTTTGCATGAGAGAGTCTTGGTTTTTCATATATCTCTCCATGTTTCTCTCAAAATCAGTCATTCTTCTTTCCAATTGAGGATTCTGGAAGGAGGATTGTGGAGCTTGGTTAGGAAAGTTCTGTTGATAATTTGGAAAGCTTGGTGGATGGTTGGGAGAATTATTATGGAAATTGGAGAAGTTGGGTTGATGATTGGAAGAATTGTTACCATGATGGAAGTGGTTAGCATGATTGGATCGTGAATGGTCATTGTTGTTCTGGCTCCATGAGAAATTAGGGTGATTTCTCCAGCCGGAATTGTACGTTGGTGCGTAAGGATTGTTGTTCGGCCTTGAAAAAGCCGCATTCATCGGTTCGTGATAGGATTGCTGAGCCTGAAACACTGGGCATTCCTCGAATACATAGTTCATGGCTTGACAGTAAGTGCAACCCGGGGGTGGAAATTGGTTCGGGCTGACTTGATTGACTGGACTTGGTTCTTTCGTCTCTAGAGCTTCCAGTCTTCTAGCTAAATTAGCTAACTTAGCCTCATTAGCGATGGACGATTCTATGAGGTGGAAACCTCCTTTTGAAGAGATGGAGTTAGGATTCTTAGGGGCCTCACTTGCAGATTCCCATTGGATGGTTTTCTCAGCTAAATTTTCATACAAATCCCATCCCTCATCTTCATCTTTCTGCAAGAAACCCCCTTGGCACATACTTTCTAAGAGGGTTTTGGTGGAATAGTCTAAACCGTCATAGAGAATTTGGCATTGTCGCCATTTCTCTATTCCATGATGTGGACATTGGACAAGGAGGTCCTTAAAGCGTTCAAAGTACCTCCAAAACGGTTCACTAGGCTCTTGCTTAAATTGCATGATCGTCTTCCTAATGAGAGCGATTTTATGGATAGGATAGAATTTCTTCAAGAAGACCTTGATGAAACCATCCCAAGATGTGATGGAACCGGCTGCTAAGCTGTAGAGCCACTTTTTTGCTAGGTCCTTAAGTGCAAACGGGATAAATCTCAACCTAATAGCATCGTCTACAAGGTGTGGGATTTTCATCATAAGACATACTTCCTCCAATTCTCTTATGAAGAAGTAGGCATATTCGGACTCTAGACCATGAAATTTGGGGAGTGTGTTGATGAATTGAGGCTTGAGCTCGAAATTGTATTCACCAACCGATGGAAGTGAAATGCACGATGGAAGTGAGGTCCTAATCGGGTAGAACCTATCCTGCAGTGATGTGGATTGAGCCATTACCGGATCTGGTCTTGGTTCAAACTTGGGTGGTGATGTGTTTCTAGTCAACCTAGATGAATTGGGGTCTCTTGACCGCACTTGCATACACAATTACAATCACAATCACAACAAGTTCAACAGTAGTCAACAATAAAAATCAACCAAGCCTAGTCTAAGGTATCCTTGACCTAGACAACTCCTAACTGGTTGATTGTCCACAAGAGGTAGAATGTAGACCTTGACTTTAAGCTAATCAGCCAGGTCAGGGCAAGATTGGTGGGAGGTTTTCCGTCAAAAGACGTTCCTTAATTAAATAACCACCACTCTTCGGGCTTTCGGCCCTCAATCCCTTTCCTTGACACTGATTTTACAGGAGTCAATTTCCAACACTTTTCCTCTTTAGGATAATCTCCTATTGAGTTCGAGATGTCCCTAAGGCCAACGTCTATCAAATTTTAATTAGGCTTAGGTTGTGCGTGCTTGGAGATGGTTTGTGGGCTAAGAAAGGGTAATGACTTCCCCACCTTATCTTGATTTGGGTTTTGCCCTTAGAATTGATTCGTGCAAGTGTGCAAGATATAGGAAAGTAGCATTCAAAAGCAAAATCACCCAAGAATGTTTCCTAAACTATATGCTATGCATACATACCTTATCTCCAGCTCTCTTCAACAGTAATTGTAAAGTAAACGTAATTAGACATATGCCTAGAATGCAAGTCTAAACGTTTTTTTAAGCAATTCACAATCACTCAAATTACTGTTAGATTAAAGCAGGGATGGTGATAACAAAACTAGCACAAATATGACATAAAAAGCTGAAATTTTTGCAAATAATATGTCCTGCAAAATAAAGTTTTTAGTAGTCCCAAAAAAATTTCAGATTTGCAAAGCAATTTCTTGAAATTCTGTATCCTACTTTCGAGAGTAGGGGCACAGAATTTTCAAGTCTTCTTGGCAAAGCTTGAATGCTAGATCTTGATCTTCGAGTCCCTGAAACAAACACACAAAAGTTGTTAAAACAACTACACCGTTCCCTCCCCGGCAACGGCGCCAAAAATTGATTGCTAAAATAAATGAAACAACCAATAAGTTTAAGATTGTACCGTGTAGCTTGTGGCTAACGGGTCGTGTCCACAAGGAGGGATGCGATGGAAGCTTTTCGATGAGTTGTTTTAAAAACAAGGAGTTTGTGTTCATTTTTTAGGAAAAAGAGAATGTAAGGAAAAGAGATGAAAAAGAGAAATTTCAACTTTCAGAAAAGGATTTGGAGGAGGTGATTTTTAAAAGCTTTAAGAGTTGTGATGTTGTTTTATAATAAGAAATCAAATCTGGGCTTACTATCTTCCTACTCAATTGTTCATTCTTCTCTTAAAGTATTAAGTCCCTCAAGTTATCATTTGCAAAACTTAAAGTTGCTTTTTTTTAGAAAGCTTTAAGTAAAGCACATAAGATGCAGAAGGTTTGAGTCCTTTTTCTTCAAGAAAGAGTTGGAATCGGATATTAAAACATAAAGCGCGAAGAAGCAAGAATGAATTAAAAATGATTCACAAGAAGTTCAAGAAGAATGGTGAATTCAACTATCCATACCCATCCTCATGTGCCTTCAAGAACACTTTCAAAAGAAAGGCTTTTAAGGGAGGCATGCATATGAGTCATCGGGACTTTTTCTTTTAAAACCAGAAGAGAAGAAAACAAAGAGAGTTGATAGCTAGCCCAGAAAACCTTTTAGTTATCCATGGAAAACAACAAAGCAAACATAAATATGCACAACATACCGAAACATGAGTGGAAGAAAAGGAGGCTTGCTTCTTGTATTGCTGTCACTTCAATCTTTGATTACAAGCTCTCTGTCCTCTCTCTCACAAGTTTTTAGACTGAACTACAAAGTAAACAATGAAATTACAACTTGAGTTCTAGCTAACGAATAACCTAGATCCTGAGAAAATAAAAGCAAAATTTAATCCTAGTCTTCGCTGCCTTTTTCCTTGCTGAAAGAGGTATTTATAGCCAAAAACCTAGAAGATAGGATCCCGGGAATGTTGGGGGAGCAAACGCTCCCCCAACTGAATTCAGTTGGCCGCGGAAACGCGGCTTGGGCCGCGTTTCCGCGGCCCTGGTGTGGCCAGGTGGCCACACCAAGAGGGGGCAGCTCCCTGGTTTCCTGTTTAGCTCGTATCTCCTGCTGGTTTCTTGTTGCTGCTTCAACCGCTAACTGAATCAGCTTTTGATTTTCTGGCTTCGATTTCTCAATTCAAGGAGGGTTTTTCTCAACCCCTTGATATGTCAAGATATAGCCTAGATTTCTCCACTTCGAATTTATTCTGAATTAATTCAGAATAGTGAGCTTTTGGGCTTGTTCCTCATTTATTTCTTTGAGCATTTGGCCTACATTTAGCAAGAAGAAAAAACACTTATTAATATCATTTATTAGCGAACAAGTGTGGTAAAGTGAATCATAAATGCAATGTATGTGACAAATCAGATCACCAAGAGTTGTAACCTTCTTTGTGTTTGTAGTTATCTCTCTTGTGTAGAGGTGATTGTGGAGGTTGTGTTTGGGTTTGTTGTATCCCTCTAATTGTAGAGGTGATTGTGGTTGAGTTTGGCTTTGTGCCTATCCCTCTAAGTGTAAAGGTGATTGTTGGAGTTTTGGCTTTGTGCTTATCCCTCTATTGAGAGGTTGATCTTGTATGGCTTTATACCTTACCTCTTGTATAGAGGTTGTAGTTGTTTGAGAGAGGAGTTGTGTACTCCAAATTTGTATTGCCCAAATCCTCAGTGGAGGTTTCCTGTGTGGGAAGTCCTGTGTGGACGTACATTGAAAATCCTTCTGTGTGAAGGCAGGGACTAGAGCAGTGGCTCGAATCTCGAAACATATCTCAGTTTTTGCGATTGATCCACTATCTCTAAACTCTCTCTTTTATATCTTGCATTGCATCATATTGTTCATATCTTATATGCTTGGTATTGTTTGTGTACCTCACTAGTGTTGAACCAAGAGAGCTTTATATAGCACCTCAACTGTCATTTAGAGGAATTTAGAGGAGAGAGCAGATCTCGTCACCCGGAATTCGGCTACACTCTCTGGTTACACTTAGTGTATTGCAATTAGTTTTAATTCTGCATCATTTGTCATTAGATTAGTCATATACTTATTCACCCTCCCTCTTGGTGTATTTAAATTAGTATCAGAGCCTACGCTCCTGATATTAGATTTAACCAGTTAGGAGTGAGATCTTGCTAGCTAATCTAGTTTTGCATTTGCACACATATTTCCTTACACACACTCATGGATTTCTTTACCCCTCCCATGTATGATGTTTCCAACATTGACATGTAGAAATATAAGATGAGTATGTACCTTAAAACCCTAGGAATACACGTTTTCCTTACTACTACCAAGAAAACCTATCTTGGTAATAACAAGTATACAGAAGCCAATGCACAAGCCCTAGAGGCACTTAGATGCACTCTTAGCAAAGAACATTTATCTATTGTTTCTCATTGTGATTCCGCCTTTGTAATGTGGAACTTTGACCTCTCCCAAGCTTCAAACGCCAAGCTATGTGGAGGAGAAATCTAGTGTGGATGAGTCCGAACAAGCATGCTACATGGTGCAAGGGAATGACTCCCTTGAGGTACACTCAGAAACTCTTCTAGATGATTGTTCTAGCTCTTCTAATGATCATCATGATATTATGGATGCTGATGCATTGAATGAAGAGCTTTTCATTGTGTGTGAAACTTGCTTGAAAAGTACCAAGTTTTGAAAAAGAAAAGTCTTAAAGTAAAAGAAGAAAATAAGGATTTGTTTTCAAAACTTAATATTTGTAAGAGAGAGATGAGATTTCAATTGAAAGGGACTCATTGAAATCCCAACTTGATCAATGAAAATAATTTTAAAAAGTAAAAATGATTGTGATGATGTTTTGAAAAAAATGAGGCTTTATCTTCAAAACTTCAAATTGTTTTGAAAGAGAATGATTCCTTGAAAAAAAATTGCTTTAATTTCAAAAGAATTGGATTTGGTTTCAAAGAAAAATACTTCTTTGAAAAATGATTTAGATTCACATGTTTGTCATATTCCTATTGCTTTTTCTTCTATTGATAAGCCTATTGGTTGCTCTACTTCTTCTTCTATTGAAAGTGACATATGTGCTTTGAAGAAGAGTGTTGATTGTTTGGGCTCCACTTTGAGCCATTGTGCCATGAACCACACACGATTGGTATCCATGTTTCGCAAGAAATAAGTTTCACATATACATGTACACAAACCACGACATACACATGATACTAGGTATGCTCATGTGTACACTTGTACACATTGTGGGAGTAAGGGCCACCTTGCAAAGTTTTATTATGATAGAGTACATAATTTAAATTTTGCAAATAAATTTGTTAGGGTCAGAAAGTTGCTAACCCCCATGGATCCAATAGAGTATGGGCACTGAAAGCCACTCCTATTATATTTGATGTAGGCGTGGATGAAAACACCTAGAGGGGGGTGAATAGGTGTAAATGCTAATCTAACAATCTTTTTAAAACAAGTATGAATGAATGATGCAACAATCACTCAAAACAAGACTAAGAGCCGAATACCCGGTGAAAGGCTCTGAACTCCTTCCTTGTGATTCCTCTAGATATGAGTTTGATGTGCGTATTGCAATCTTGTTGTATGAGTAATGATTGACAATGTAGCAAGAAATGAATATGAAGCAATAATGAAATGCACACAAGATATATCACAAGGTATGAAAGAATAACAATTTCACAAGCAAGTAAGTAAGAGCAATAGATAGCAAAGAGAAAATCGTATTTGTTTCGAGGTTCGAGCCACCGCTCTACTCCCCGCCTTCACCGCCGTGAAGGGTTTCCACTATCCACCGAGGACTTTACAAGGTCTACCGAAGACCGGAGTACCGAACTCCACCACTTACAAGCCTCTACCGAAGAGGTATCTCAACAAGAACAAGAAAGGAACAAGTAGCCAGTAATCACCAAAAGGATCACAACTTCTTACAACTTCTCTTTACAACTTCCTTATAGAATGAGGATGAGATTTTTGGCTCTAGAAGTGTAGTGAGAAAAACAAACTCAGTTGTAAATGTAAAATGCTTGCAAACACAACTGAAAAACAATGGCCAAGAAAGCAATGGAGAATGAGAGCTTTGAAACTTTTTCTTTCTTTTGAAAACTTGTAAACTAGGAATTTTTCTTGGTGTTTTTTCAAGAACTTGGTGTTTTTGCAAGAGACCAACCTCTCTATTTATAGGAGAGGAGGGGATTAAAACATGATTTAATTAAGTTTAAATGATCCAAAATTAGTCCCCAAAAGATTAGAAAACTCTGCCAAACAAAAAGTAACAAAACGGTTTTTCAGAAAATCACCAAAGAGGAAAGAGCCGTTGGGCTCCAGATAGGCTATCGGTCGACCGCCCGGTCGACCGGTAGCCCATCTGGCAGATAGCCGTTGGGCCCGGTCGACCGACAAAAAACAGAGAGCAAGCTGTTTTAGGTCGGTCGACCGACAGACATGCACAAGCGTGCACGTCCTGGACACAGGACGCGGTCGACCGGGGCGGTCGACTGTCCTGGCCTGGAATAGGACCGGTCGACCGTCCCGGTCGACCTCCAGGCCTGAAACAGTTTACAGAATGGAAATTTTTCTGGACTAGGAAAATTTTCAAAATAATTTTGTAGGGATATATGACTAAGTATCATGCTAGAAAGATAGATATACATGATATAAACATGATATAAATTTTGTAAAAATTTGAGACATGTATATTTATCAAGGCATGAACTTAAAACAAATACCAAAATAAAACTGTATTTTGAAGGTGTGTGTGTGTGTAGTGCCAATTTTCCACAACCTCAAACTTTAACAAACTAATTCTTACATAGATTCTAGGTGACTACAAAGTTTTCAAGTGGGCTTCTCCATATGATCTTGCAAAGCTTGATTCTTGAACCCAAAATGAACCGACTTGAGTCAAACAACCTTCCTTTAGGAAGAAAACTCCATAAATCTTTAGAACCCTGAAACACACTTTAACAATAAACATGATTAGTATAAATAACTATATATGTTTTGTAATCATCAAAACTCAATAAAACGGGCGATTGTAACCTTGGGCCAATAATCTCCCCCTTTTTGATGATGACAAAACATATAGTTATTTTAAATATAGGAAAAGAGCTTGGATGCTCCCCCTCAAATTATGCTATGTATAAAAGAATGATTATGTGTAAAAGTGAATGGCTATATACATAAAGCATAAAAAGTATACAAACACAATGCACAAAAACAAAATACAAAGTGCATAAAACTTCAAAACTAACTTCAAAACTAACTATTTCTCCCCCTTTTTGTCATACATCAAAAAGGGTAAAATAAGAAAATTTTCTTTCAAGAATCCATAATACAAACATTCAACTCACCACAAATAAATGAAAATATAGCATAGTCTAGAGGTTTTTAAAAATATCGGCAAGTTGAAAATCGGTAGAAATATAATCAATATCAATATCACCTTTCTCATAATAATCTCTAAGAAAGTGATATCTAATGTCAATGTGCTTAGTTTTACTATGTTGATTTGCATTTTTAGTCATATGAATAGTACTAGTATTATCACAAAATATTTTAATATGATCAAAATGCAAATCATAGTCAAGGAGAGTATGTTTCATCTATAGAACTTGTGCACAACAAGCTCCGGCTGCAACATAGTCCGCCTCAGCGGTTAAAAGGGATACCGAATTTTGCTTTTTGGAAGACCAAGAAACAAGACAATTACCAAGAAATTGACATGTTTCACTTGTACTCTTCCTATCTACCCTACAACCCGCATAGTCGGCATCCAAAAACTCGTCATTGTAAATTGTCCGGTCTTCGGATACCATAAACCCATTTCAATTGTGCCCTTAAGGTATCTAATAATGCGTTTTACCACTACTAAATGAGACTCCTTAGAACATGATTGAAACGAGCACAAAGATATACACAAAACATAATATCCAGCCTACTAGCCGTCAAATAAAATAAACTACCAATCTTTCTACGATAAAGCTTAATGTCTACACTTTTACCTTGTTCATTCTTGTCAAGCTTTGTAGTTGTTGCCATGGGAGTTTTGCTCACTTTAGCTCCTTCAAGCCCGAACCTCTTGATAAGTTCCTTTGTGTACTTGGCTTGATTGATGAAGATCCCATCCTTTCTTTGCTTGATTTGGAGACCAAGGAAATAGTTGAGCTCACCCATCATAGACATTTCAAATTCTTCCTTCATGCATGATTCAAAAGTTTGGTAAAGGTTTCATTAGTAGAACCAAAAATGATATCATCCCACATAAATTTGAACAATAAGAATATCATTTTCAACATGTTTTGTAAATAAAGTGGTATCTATTTTTCCTTTCTTAAAACCATTTGAAATTAGAAATGAAGAAAGCCTTTCATACCAAGCCCTAGGGGCTTGTTTAAAACATAAAGAGTTTTGTCAAGTTTGAAAACAAAATCCGGATGTGTAGGATCAACAAACCCGGGGGGTTGTTCAACATGCACCTCCTCTTCAATAAATCCAATTAAGAAGGCACTTTTAACATCCATTTGAAAAAGCTTAAATCTTTATATGAAGCAAATGCAAGTGTCATCCGTATAGCTTCAAGCCGTGCTACGGGTGCAAAGGTTTCTTCAAAATCGATACTTCGATTTGAGTGTAACCTTGGGCAACTAACCTAGCTTTATTCCTAATGACGTTACCCGACTCATCCAACTTGTTCTTAAGATCCACTTAGTACCATTGTTGGTCTATCGTGGGGCCTAGGAACAAGTGCCAAACTTGGTTGCGCTCAAATTGATTGAGTTCCTCTTGCATGGCTAGCAACCAATATGAGTCGGCTTCGGCTTCGAGGACGCTTTTGGGTTCAAGTGAGAATAAAGGCATAGTGTCCACAAAATCATGAAGTTGAGAACAATTAGTTACCCCTTGAGATACTTCACCTAAAACAAGGTCCTTGAGATGATGTGGATTGTATCTCCAATCCTTTGGAAGTTGTTGAGTAGGCTTCACTTCAATTCCTTGAATTTCATTTCCTTGAGCCTCCTTTTCTTTAGCTTCATTTCCTTCATCATCCTTTGGCTTGTCTTCAATAATAGGTGAGTCCTCCAAAGTGACTTTCTCCATGCCTTCATGTAAAAAATCTATTTCTACAACATTCTTAACAAACATATTAGATTCCTCAAATTTTACATGTATAGATTCTTCAATAGTCAAAGATGACTTGTTGAAGACTCTATACGCTTTACTAGTATTTGAGTAACCAACAAAAATTGCTTCATAGGACCTTGCATCAATTTTCCCAATTATCTTTTGTATTCAAAACAAAACATTTGCATCCAAAACTTTAAAGTATGAAACATTTGCTTTCTAGAAAAATAAATCTCAAAAGAAGTTTTTGAAGAATTTTTGCATAAGAAAACACGATTTGATATATAGCATGATGTATTAACGGTCTCGGCCCACAAATAATGTGAGAGACCATATTCATTAATCATTGTCCTAGCCATCTCTTGTAATGTCTGATTTTTCCGCTCAACTACTCCATTTTGTTGTGGAGTTCTAGGACAAGATAATTCATGCTTAATTCCATGTTCTTCACAAAAAGTAACAAAGGGTAGGTTAATGAATTCACCTCCTCTATCACTTCTTATTCTTAAAATTGAAGAATCTTTTTCCTTTTCAACTCTTTTCTTAAAAGCTTGAAAATGTGAAAGGCTTGATTTTTATGCTCTAAAAAGAACCCAAGTAAAACGCGAAAAATCATCAACTAAAACAAATGCAAAACGATTCCCACTTAGACTTTTAGTTTGAGTAGGACCAAACAAATCCATATGGATCAACTCCAAGGACGTGATGTCATGATATCCTTGATTGACTTGAAAGAGGACTTAGTTTGTTTCCCAAGTTGGCACGCGTCGCAAACGCGGTCCTTTTCAAAGTTCAAGCAAGGAATACCTCTCACAATTTACTTGTTGTTTAACCTAGATAGATGGTCAAAAGAAATGTGACCTAATCTTCTATGCCACAACCAAGAGTCATCATCGAGGGCTTTTAACAAGTAATATTGCAAGACATATTAGACAATCAATCATGTATATATTGCTTTCATGAAAACCGAAAAATATACATGTGTTGGATAGTCTATCAATAACTTTACAAGCTAAATTATCAAAAACAACATCAAAACCTTTATCACAAAGTTGACTAACACTCAAGAGATTATACTTGAGGCCATCAACTAAAACAACATTTTCTATTAAGGGGATGTACCAAGTTTACATTACCAATGCCGATGATTTTACCCTTGGTATCATCTCCGAAGGTAACGGTGCCACCTTCATGGTATCTTGATAGGGTTGCAAAGTTGTTGATATCCCAAGTCATGTGCCTTGAGCAACCACTATCAAGATACCACAATCCTTTACGTCGTTGCGCCTTGAAAAGTACCTACATCATTTAACAAATTTATTGACTTTGGTACCCAAATTTTCTTGGATCCTTGAAAGTTAGTATTTCGAACCCAAACATTATGATGTGAAGCATTAAGTCTATCATAGCAAAACTTAACTAAGTGACCTTTACGGCCACAATATGTGCATGAAAATACCTTCCCATACATGTATGCATGATGTGTGTGTGGAGGGTGAGCATGTTTTGGGGTTTAGCATGATGTAAAGGTTGTGATTTATGAGCATGAACATGAATAGCATGTGATTGTTTCTTAGAGGCTTGTTTCTTAGGAACATAGCCTCAAGTCTATTCTTATCAAATTCACACACTTTTTCAAAACTACTCCTAAAGAATCAATTTTCTCTTTTAGCATGACAATCTCATTTTCATTAACTCGTGGAAACTTACCTTTGTAAGAAATCTTATAATTATCAAAATCTTTTTGGGTGGAAACTAGAGTGGAAAGTAATTCATCTTTTTCTTTAGAAAGAGTAAAACTTGGTGATTAAGAGACTCATTTTCCTTTTTCATTTTTAAATACTTTTTCTTAAGAAATCATAGTTGTGTGAGAGTTCTACAATGCTTCTCCTAATTCATCCATGGAAAGCTCATCATTAAAAGAAGTGGAAGGGGTTACCTTGCTTGTGCTTTCATTAGCCATGAAGCACATATTGGCGGTGTCAAATTCCTCCTCGGATTCACTCTCGAATCCCATGTAGCCTTCAATGCTTTCTTCTTGCAAGGCTTCTTGGAGGTGGAAAGCTTGACTTTATCCGGGCACTCCGCAACAATGTGACCCGGTCTTTGGCAATTGAAGCAAATAATTTTCTTCTCTTCTTTACCACCTTGCCATCTCCTTCTACCTTGGAACTTTGCCTTGTTATACATCCTCCGAATGTTCTTAACAAGAAGTGAGAGCTCTTCGTCATCTTCTTCTTCATCGTCTTCGTCGGAGTATGAGGATTGACTCTTGAAGGCAATAGCTTTCTTCTTGGAAGGAGCCATTTCCTCCCTTGCTTTTCTCTCCATCTCATGGGTCTTGAGGTGCCCAATGAGACCTATAAGCTCCATCTCCTCCTTGTCATTGAGTTCCTTCAAGGTAGTTGCTTTGACTTCCCATGAAGGAGGAAGAGCCCGGATGATCTTCCTTACTCTTTGGTCGTTGTCAATAGCATCACCTAGAGAAGAAGGTCCATTAGTGATCTTTGTAAATCTTGTAACCATATCATCTATGGTTTCATTATCATGCATAGAGAAATTTTCATATTGGGAACGAAGAAGGTCTATTTTAGCCCTCTTCACTTGTGAGGTTCCCTCATGAGTAACAAGCAAGTGAGTCCAAATTTCATGTGCGGATTTGCAATGAATTACTCTAGCGATATCATCATCATTAAGTGCTTGGAGTAATGCATAGTGTGCCCTAGAGTTAGCATCAAATTCTTTGGTCTCAATTTCGGACCAAGTGGACTCATCATCGGTGGGTGCACTAAATGGTTTGGTCACCGCCTTTGCAACCCGGCTTCCTAGGGATTGCAAGAAAACGGTCATCTTAACCTTTCATATGGGAAAGTTAAGGCCATCAAACTTTGGGGGGGTCTTAATTCCATCGGCCATTTTTACTAAGTGGAAGTGTGTGAAAAATGGATGAAATGATTAGCAAATAGTGGATCTCTCTAAGGTTGTTAAGCCAAGAGCCTAGAGACCATGCTCTGATATCATTGAAAACACCTAGAGGGGGGTGAATAGGTGTAAATGCTAATCTAATAATCTTTTTAAAACAAGTATGAATGAATGATGCAACAATCACTCAAACAAGACTAAGAGCCGAATACCCAGTGAAGGGCTCTGAACTCCTTCCTCGTGATTCCTCTAGATATGAGTTTGAGGTGCGTATTGCAATCTTGTTGTATGAGTAATGATTGAAAATGTAGCAAGAAATGAATATGAAGCAATAATGAAATGCACACAAGATATATCACAAGTATGAAAGAATAGCAATTTCACAAGCAAGTAAGTAAGAGCAATAGAGAGCAAGAGAAAATCAAACGCAAACACAAAGTATTTGTTTCGAGGTTCGAGCCACTGCTCTACTCCCCGCCTTCACCGCCGTGAAGGGTTTCCACTATCCACCGAGGACTTTACAAGGTCTACCGAAGACCGGAGTACCGAACTCCACCACTTACAAGCCTCTACCGAAGAGGTATCTCAACAAGAACAAGAAGAAGGAACAAGTAGCCAAGTGATCACGAAAAGGATCACAAACTTCTTACAAACTTCTCTTTACAACTTCCTTATAGAATGAGGATGGATTTTTGGCTCTAGAAGTGTAGTGAGAAAAACAAACTCAGTTGTAAATGTAAATGCTTGCAAACACAACTGAAAAACAATGGCCAAAAGCAATAGAGAATCGAGAGCTTTGAAACTTTTTCTTTCTTTTGAAAACTTGTAAACTAGGGATTTTTCTTGGTGTTTTTACAAGAGACCAACCCTCTCTATTTATAGGGAGAGGAGGGGATTAAAACATGATTTAATTAAGTTTAAATGATCCAAAATTAGTCCCCAAAATCAGAAATCTCTGCCAAACAAATGTAACAAAAACAGTTTTTCAGAAAATCACCAAAGAGGAAAGAGCCGTTGGGGCTCCAGACAGGCTATCGGTCGACCGGCCCAGTCGACCGGTAGCCCATCTGGCAGATAGCCGTTGGGCCCGGTCGACCGATACGGTCGACCGACAAAAACAGAGAGCAAGCTGTTTTAGGTCGGTCGACCGACAGACGTGCACAAGCGTGCACGTCCTGGACACAGGACGCGGTCGACCGGGGCGGTCGACCGTCCTGGACTGGAATAGGACCGGTCGACCCCCAGACCTGAAACAATTTACAGAATGGAAATTTTTCTGGACTAGGAAAATTTTCAAAATAATTTTGCAGGGATATATGACTAAGTATCATGCTGGAAAGATATATATACTTGATACAAACATGATATAAAATTTTGTAAAAATTTGAGACATGTATATTTATCAAGGCATGAACTTAAAACAAATACCAAAAATAAAACTGTATTTTGAAGGGGTGTGTGTGTGTGTAGAGCCAATTTTCCACAACCTCAAACTTTAACAAACTAATTCTTACATAGGTTCTAGGTGACTACTGATGGGGAGATTCTGTCTCCTCGTTTTAAATAACCGCAAGTGCACGGTCGTTCGATGTAGCACTTGAGGGTCGGTCCACAGGGACAGGTGGTTCATTTGATTTCAACACTTCTAGACGAATTGATCAAAGTTTTGTGGGAGTTTTGTTCTGAACTAAATGTTATTTAGAAAAGTCAACCACTTAGGATCGAATCCCCTAAACTAGCATCAAGTAGTCAATTTCGGTCTCCATACCGATTTGTTGTCACTCACCAAAATCTCTATTCCTAATAGGCAAAGTACATCTGAACACTAGATTTAAGCACAGGATATTATCTGCATCACATGGTCCATCAAAAGTAAACAAAATGACTAAATAAATTAAAAGAGAAAAAAGCAGTAAAAACCCTAAGCATGGACCACTATTGATACATACCTTATCAAATACTAGTGACTCTAGAAATAATCTCCTAAAAGTTATAGGTCAATTGGTATGTGCAACAACCCTAAGTAAGAGATCTACTTATGATCACATGAATTTAGGTTAGGTTCATCACCCCTAAATACTCGCTGAAAAATTACCTACTCATGCTTAAATTATTAACTTAAAAATGATCTACATAAACAATCAACATGAAAAACTAATCTAACAAATTGTAAGAAATAGTAATCAGTCTAATTACACTAATTAATTAAACAAACTAAAATAATTAAAAGTAATTAACCTACCCTTACCTATAAACCTCTTGATTGTCGCACTCCTCTGCTCACGCACACTTCATGACAGGACACAGCAGCCTCAAGGGATCAACAGCTTCTCCGGCCTCAAGGGATCCCAGTCACAGAAGGACAAAGGCAAAAAAAATCAAGTCACTTTCGTAGCCTTCATCCTTCTACCAAAACGAAGTCTAATTAAACCAAAACAAGTTAAATTAAAAACTACAACAATGTAATCAGTCCATTGAGAGCACAACCGCAGTTATGGACACTGCAAGGCAAAAAAAAAAAAAATCTAAAAAAAAAATCCAAAGACGAAACCTCTCTGCCATTGCATTCAACATAAAAAAATTAATAACCAATCCAACTTATGACATCCTCTGTCAATTGCAACTGAGCACCAAACATAAAAAAATAAAATAAAATAAAACCTACCTGACGGCTCCCCTAGCAGCCCTATTTTTTTTCCCTTATATAATAAGGATATTTTACAAAACAGTCCCTCAACAATTACATATTACAAATTAATTCAATTTTGACTCAGGCTGATTTTATAAATAGCCAATACGGGCATTCAAATAGAGGAATCAGCGAAAACTATCAACATAAAAGTTGTAGATGTTCGAATTCTCTTTCCGTAGACACCTGGATGACCATTTTTGAGATCCTATAGCCAAAGTTATGGCCAAAATACCGCAACATGCTCGAAAGCATCCTCCAATCTTTTACAAATTGCGGCATTTAATTGCTGAAAGTATCCGGATTCCTCTTCTCTTTTCTTTATCTGTTCCCTGCAAATTTCAATTAAATATACCCGAGTAGCATTATTTATATACAAATAATAGATAATTAAGAGTATAAAAATGGTATAAAATCATGCTGATCAAATACCCCCACACCTATCTTTTGCTAGTCCTCAAGCAAATTAATAAAAAAAAGAAAACTAAATTACCCTAATTCACTTTCGTAGGAATCACGGTTGCACTTAGCATGTGCAACAAGCCGTTAAACCCCTAGGTTACCCCTAGAGGACGAGTTTTGTCTCGTGAGGGTTTTCAGTAGATTACACCCACAAAATCCAAGACAGTTAAAGATTAAGATAAATAAAAGTAAAATAAGGATAACTGAAAATCAAGAAAAGAAAAACAAATCATTTTTTTTTAGTTAACTAGCTAGCAAGATCATCAATTTCCATGAGTTTCATTTTCAAGTAAAACTTCAATTCAAATATCATATTGGCTATAAAATAAAGTCTCAAATCCAAACTTTACACCATCTGTCCTAAGTTTCAGATCCTATGTACCCGTGATCGTGATGTAGTTCTTAAGCTTGGGATAATTACAACTTTCTTCTTTTTTTTTTTTTTGTGATAACAAATTTTTTTTCTTCTTTTTTTTTTAAGACTTTTTTTTACTATCTTTCGCGTAGATACCGAGGCTTCCTGAGGCCAAGGCACCTAGCTAATTGATAATCAAAATTATTATATTTTTATAGTGTCTTGTCCTATTAGGCTTTCTCAGCTACTCATATGGCGAGCTTTGAGCCAATGCTCCCAAACCAGATGGTCTTAGGGTAATAAGTGTAAGACACTCCTACGGACTTAATTACTCAAGCAACTGAGGCCACAAGACAAGACTTATTAATATCTATTTTACTATATAATAATCTTTTTTTTTTAGTTGTAATTGTAAGATCACCTAGAGGGGGGGTGAATAGGTGATGGCTAATCTAATGGTCACTTATGAACAATTAATGCGGAATTAAAACTAAGATGACCAAATAAAACTTCTTTTAATTAAACACTTATGTATAACACAAGAGTGTTGCCGAATTCCCCTTGCGAGGCTCTGGACAAGCTCCTCTAGATTCCCCTTGAATGGGTTGAGGTGCCGCGTTGGCTCTCTTGTTGAATACTAGTGTTAACAACAATCCCAAGCAAGTATAGCAATTTAAGCACAAGGGTATATCAAGCATGTAAAGTAAAGACAATGAAAGTAATGCAAGATATAAAAGAGACAAAGAGAGAAAGAGAGCAAGAGTGAGCAATCGCAAACACAAAGGGTTTGTTTCGAGGTTCGAGCACACTTGCTCTACATCCCCGCCTTCGACACGCGAAGGATTTCCACTATGCAAGATCCCACCGGATCTCTCCTCGGTGCCGCAACACCTACAAGCCCTCGGACTCCCAAGTCCCGTACACACGCAAGTCCACCGACTCGCCGAGGCCGCACCTCAAACCACCAAGAGTTCACAACCGAACTCTAACCACCACGAGCACACTTCCCGTCTCCTCAAATACAAAGGAAATCTCTTTGGTGATCTAACGCTTGATCACCAATTACAAAAGCTCACTACAACACTTTCCTATAGGAATATCTAGCAATGGAAAGCTCAAGTGTGGTGTGAGAAAAGCAAGGAAAGACTATGGTGAAAAACTCAAAGAATTACTTAACACTCTCTTGATAAAAACTCTTCCTTTTGATTGGAAGTATTTGCACTAAATCTTGTAGAGAAACTCTTCTAAAAGTATCAGAAAAACTGCTCAAGAAGTCTCAAAAATCTTCTCTTAAAACAATTGACAAACCCCTTTTTTAGGCTGCCAGAAATAGAGCCGTTGGGGCTTTGTCAGTGCTACCGGTCGACCGGCAACGGTCAAAAATCCGACCGTTGCAGCCTCCGGTCGACCGACCCGGTCGACCGAGAACCTGGAGAAGAGAGTAAACTCTCTGTCGGTCGACCGGCCCGGTCGACCGATATTTCCCGAGAGCAAAGCTCTCGAGGCGGTCGACCGGTCCCGGTCGACCGATCTCCAGTGCACACAGGCGTGCACGCTGTGCACGTCCGGTCGACCCGTCGACCGGCCACTGTCAGTTCTGAAAAATCAGAACTGCCAGAACCTGAAAAATGGGATTTAAAGATTGGTTTTATAACTTAATAAAAATCCCATAAATACTTATAAATTCTACAAAAATAGTTTTATGATATAGAAACATGCTTGCACAAATCAAGGCATGTTTATTAAAGATTTGACTATTTTTGTAACTTGGAAATATTGGCTCATATAAAAACTGTTTTTCTAAAAACAAGTATTTCTAAAACTTATTTTTCCATAACTTCACAAAATACAAAAAGGATATACTTTAAAGCATAGTGTGTATGGATATGATCCACTACACAATAAGATGTAATATCTATTTTTGACAATAAGCACTAAGTATGGTTTTGGTTATAAGATATGTAAACTTGAAATACCAAAAACCAAATAGAATTTTGTCACAATGAAAATCTTTTCTTAACTAGAAAATCTTTTATGAAAGCACTTTAAATCAAGAGTTCTAATCAAGAGTGTGTGTGTGATATAGACTTGAGCAATCCACCAACTATCTATCCTTTACATCTTTTACTAAAACAAAAATACAAATCTTATACCTAGACACAAGTCTTCATCTTCTTGAAGTCTTCACTTGAAGGCTTCTCATCTTCTTGACTTGGTCCAAGCTTGATCCAAAAGCTCCTTGGATCACATCATGCAAGCTCCAAATCTTGTTCTTTTATCCTTTGTTGAGCTATGCAACTACTAAGATCTTGATCTCAAATCTGTCACTAATTAGCACAAGATCATTAGTAAATATAACTTCATGAGTTGATCATCATCAAAACTAGGGCGATAGGCCTTTGGGCCAACAATCTCCCCCTTTTTGATGATGACAAAACTCATGAGGTTATATATGCATGGATTAAAGTAAAGCTTCAAAGAAGCTCCCCCTTAACTCATGCATACCAATAAATAATATATATGGCAATAAAAGCACATGACAAGTATGCAATGTAGGAGATGCAATCATATAAATCAAATCATAAATCAAATCTTTTGCTCCTAATTGCAAATATAACATATATGCATAATAAGTGAGGAAGACAATACTTCTCCCCTTAAGCAATGAAAACATGCATATACAATCTAAAATACTTCTCCCCCTTTTTGTCAATCATCAACAAAGGGTTCAAAGCGAAACCAAATCAACTAAAATTTTCTCCCCCTTTTTGTCAAAAACAAAAAAAAATCAATGAGGGGTAATACAAACCAATGGTAAAATTACTAAGATTTATATGCGATATAATTCATGAAGAGACGCTAAGTTAGCTTCCCTACACATATGCATTACATGAAAGAGGGATGTGAAGCCCTAATTCACATAACACACATTATGTAATGAATAAGAGGAGATGTGAAGCTCCCCCTACACACGTGTACCATATAAAGAAAAGATGTTAAGCTTCTCAATACACAATACACTCAACATGAATCTACATATGGAAGAGATGTTAGCTCTCCTTGCATATAGACAATACAAATCAAAAATTTTGAATTTTTCTTTATCAAAAAAATTTTAACTTTTTCTTAGTAACAACAAATTTTGAGATATCAATTGTAAATAATCAAATTTTGAATTTTTGATACCAATTTCAAACACAATGCATAAGCTTATTATGAAATACCAATTTGAAATCTAATTAAGCTTAGCATCAACAATCTTTGTGCTTTAAAGGAAATACCACTTGTAAAATAAGCACAAATAGATAACATATATGTATGACAAGATAATACCAATAGAATTGATATAATTTGAAGGCATTCATACATACAATCAAAATATGGATATACACAACATGAAGTCATATTGATACCAATTGCAAATAACCAATGATACCATTGAAAAGTAAGCATAAGTGTATACATCATATAATCCACCATATGAAGAATTCGAACTAGTTAAATGAACTTGTTTTAGGAACTAGTACCAGATCCTTCCATCAAGGAATAAGTTTAAAAGTTTTTCATGAAAGATCAATGAAACACAAGGCACTAAAAACACTCTATCTATACAGTCCAAATTAAAAAAAAAGTGAACTAGTGTTATGTGGAACATGGCATCATGAAAAATAGCAATAAAACTCAATATTCCTTCAAATCATAAATTTTGAATTCTTGAAATCCATCACAAAAATTTTATTGTACCAATTTTAAAAACACAAAATTTTATTAAAAACAAAATTATATTTCAAGATATATGTATGTTTTGTCAAGACATTAAGTATACATACATATCCCTAAAATACAATTGAGTCCATATAAGTAGATTTGCATTAAGGCAAATGACTCAAGAGGTATCCATGTATATCTTAATGTTTTGGAAGACAAGCATATACATGAAATGAAAAGCACATGGTCAAATCACAAGTCCAAAATGGGAATACAAGTTTGAAGATGTAATTATCATCAAACTAAGCAATACAAGCACATCTAATGGGTTCAAATAGGCATTCAAGCACATATATAAATAGATTTATTTGTAGCCCATAATATGTACAAGTATAAATCCTAGTGTTGATAAAGGTTAACATTCAAACTAATATTCAAATCATGAAGCATCAATAAATTTTGAGAAAAATTGAATCATGTGACAATCTCAAAAACTATTTGAAGAATACATAACTAGTATAAATTATTTTTGAAAACTAGTTAAAGATCCTTCAAATATGTCAAATCATATGTTTTTCATGAATGAGACTAAGTACATAAAAATCCAAGCACTCATAGTCCATAAAGCTCATAAATATATTTTTGAATAAAAGATGAGTGTTCAAAGGTTATGTAATAGCATTTTCATGAAAGTAGTCATTCAGGCTCAAAAAGATCATAAATCACATTTTGTTTTACACATGTTTTAATCTTTAATACAAATCAAAAACATGAAAAATCATTTATTTAAAATACTAATCTTCATGGTATATGTATGATTTATCCAATTCTAACAATATGCATACATATCCCAATCTAAATCTAAAAGAGTCCAATATATATTGCATGAAGGCAAATGACTCAAGGGTATACATGTATATTTATTAGATTTGAATTAAACACACATATACATGAAGTAAAATCAAAGATAGGCATAACAAGTATAAATGACCGAATCATCAAAACTAGCCTATACACATGCATATAGTGGACACAAATGAGCATGAAGTTCAAATATATATGAGTCAATTGTAGTTCACTATTTGTACATGTATAATACAAGTTTTGATAGAAACTACACTTAAACTAGTATATACCACATGAAACACCAAAAATATCTTAAATATGAACATGTTATGAATATTATGAATGAACAAGCATGTACATAAATGAAATAGGAGTTTTAGAAATTGTTACCAACTCCAAAGCTCCTAGCATGGTGGTTGATCCACCAAAGCTCCTTGATAGCGATGCAACCCAAAAGTATGTCCTGAAAAACACCTAGAGGGGGGGTGAATAGGTGTAAGTGCTAATCTAAGAAACTTAATGCAAACTAAGTGCGCTAAATGCGGAAGCTAATGCAAATTATGCACAAACTAATACAATACAACAAGTGTAGCCGAATTCCCCTTGCGAGGCTCTGGACTAACTCCTCTTGATTCCCCTTGATATGGGTTGAGGCGCTATGTGAAGCTCTTGTTGGATGAGTACAAGTAGGGCAAACACACACAAAGCAATCCAAGCAATGTATACACACAATCAAGCCAAGCATATAATAGATATGACAATAAGAAATGCAAGGCACAACACAAGCAATATATGATATGAATGAATCAATGCTCAACACAAGCAGTATGATATGATGATGAGTATGATGCTTTGCACAATTATAAGAGAGAGAGTTAGAGAGACAATGGGAGCAATCGCTAACAACAAGATTTGTTTCGAGGTTCGAGCACCTTGCTCTACATCCCCGCCTACACCACCGTGTAGGATTTCCACTATCTCAACTCCCACCGAGGGAACCTCTACCGAAGAGGATTTCTTACAAACCAAGGAGTACCGAACTCCTCTCTCAATACAAACCACAACACCTCACACTAGAGGTGTCACCAACACCCAACACCTCTACCTAAGAGGCTTACAACCACAATCCCAATCACCTCCACTTGAGATCCAAACCAATACCACTCCGATCACCTCTACCGAGAGGGATTCACAAATAAAAGGAGGGTTACAACACAAGAGGTTTACAACAACAACCTCAAACTCTCTCTTTTCTTTCTCTTTTACTTTTTCCACAAAAACAAGATCCTAGTAGATTAGGATAGATGATATGGCTCAAGTGTGAAAAACTAAGTGTTTTTGGAAACAAGCAACAAGAAAAACTAATTGGGAAGTCTCTTGTAAAAGATAGAAAATGCAAGATCAAATCAAAATCCCAAAACCTAGTTTTCTTTGATTTTCCAAAAACCCAAAACAATAAAGATTAGAAGTATAAAGCCCAAAAACTTCTTTTAAAACTCTTTTAAACTCTTCAGAAAACCAGAAATTTTTCTCTTAAAAACTTGGCCAAAATCCCAAAGAGATGGGGTTTATATAGGCCAAACCAGAAACTAGCCGTTAGGCTGATGTGGCAATTCTGACAGCCACCGGTCGACCGGCCCGGTCGACCGCCAACGGTCAAAAATGTGACCGTTGGGCACTAGCGGTCGACCGGCCCGGTCGACCGAAAAAACCGAGAGCAGAGCTCTCAACTCGGTCGACCGACCCGGTCGACCGGTTCTGTGCTTAACAGACGTGCACATCTGTGCACATCGGTCGACCGGATCGGTCGACCGGGCCTTTGATGCGGTCGACCGGCACGGTCGACCGACCAGCCTGTCAGCCCAAAAACAGGTCAGAAATTTAGGAAAAAATATTTTACAAAAATCTTTTATCATTTCTGAAAATTTCATAAAACTTGTTTTATCATTTTATGTTAAAACAAAAACATGTGATAAAATTTCAAGACAATATATCAACATATCAATTCATTTTTGTGTCTTGCAAATTTTATCAAAAACAAAACTTTGTATTTTTATCAAACTTGATTTTTTCCAAAACATGAATAGGATAGTCAAATAAGTTGTCTAGCAATTTAAAGCATGTATGTATATCTAGAACATATCTAATATACATAGGTATAAGGTAAACTTGTTTTGATCTATTATTCATGAAAACCAAAAACCAAATCATGAAACGTGTGTGTTTTGTGCACTTGAGCATATCAACTAAACTAAGCTTTACAAATGGATCTAAAACTCTATCTAAACTAGGATACCTAAGTCTTCTCTTGACGATCTTCATCTTCAAGTAGACTTGCTCCAAAACTCCGTGATTCTCCAAGTGCAAGGTATGATCTTTAAGCTTTGGCACCGGAATCATCATGAATAGCTTCTAATCATCTTGTTGAAGCTAATCACCAACTAATATCCTGTTATGATCTGAAACTTAGAAACACAAGAATATTAGTAAACATAACTACATGAGTGTTGATCATCATCAAAACTAGAGTGGAAGGCCATTGAGCCAACAATCTCCCCCTTTTTGATGATGACAAAACTCATGGAGTTATATATGCATGGATTAAAGATAAGCTTCAAGGAAGCTCCCCCTTAACTCATGCATAGGGATAAACAATAAATATATGCAATGAAAATTAAACATGAAAATGGTTCTAGATATCAAATGGATATTCAAAACAAAATAAGCTCTAGATACCAATTACAAAGCAAACTCTATAAATCAATTAAACTTAATATTCTTGATATTAAAACATATATATGCATAAACATAAGCATGCATATAAAACTTCATAAATCTTCTCCCCCTTTTTTGTCAATCATCAACAAAGGGGTAATCAAAACCATAAATAAAACGAGGGGTAAAAATCTTTCTTCCCCTTTATGTCAAACAAAACAATAAAAGACAATGTTCTCCCCCTTTTGTCTAAAACAAAACAAAGTCAATAAGGGGTGACTTTTAAAAACATGATATCAATTGAAAATCATCATCATGAAAACAATCGATACCAATGAAATTAAACATAAATCTTGAATATCTAAACATGAATCTTGATACCAATTGTAGAATATTTTCATTTTGAAAAATATATAAACAAATTTGATGTTGATATCATATGTTCAAATAACAACTTTTAATCATAAAGAGTGGGAGTACAAATACCAATTGAAATACAAATCAAATTTTCTCTCCCCTTTATGAAATACAAACTAAAGACATGCATAGTCTTGATAACAATTTAAAAGTAATCATTTAAACAAAATTGAAACTCAAGCACTAGCATAAAACAAACATATATATGTATGAAAGATAGATACCAATAGAAATTGATATACTTGGAATTTAAAGCATACATACATACAAAACATATATGAGTATACAAGAAGATCAAAATGATACCAATTGAAAGAGTTCAATGATACCAATTGACATAACAATAAGTTCAAGTGTATACATCATATTCTCTACCACCCAATCATAATTCAAGTTTTAAAGACTTTCAATTTAGGGCATACATGAACATGATCTCCCATCCTACCGCCCTTGGAAGGTAGGGGTTTTTCAAAGATAGATTTGAAAATGTAGTTTTGTTTGAAAATCACTACCAAAATGAAGAACACCGCAACTAGTTAAATGGAAAACTTGTTAACTAGCACAAATCCTTCAAGCAAGGAATAAACAAATTGAAATTCACATGATAATCATCACTCTAACCAATAAAGTATAACTCATGAGAAACAAAATGAGCAATAGATATGAGTGTACAAATATAATATGTGAAGATCATAATCATGAAAAATATTTCATTAAGCTCAATTATCCCTTAAAACATAATTCCATCAAAAACATGAAAAATCATATAAAACTCCTTATTTAATCTTCAAGGCATATGTATGTCTAATACATGCTAAAATATACATACATATCCAAAACTCAACGAGTCCACTAAATGTATATTCATGAAGGCACGTGGCTCAAAAGATGTATATGTATAAGATTAGTTTGAACTAGATGGACATATACATGAAGTTAACATAAATACATGAAAGACATGAAAATCATGATAAGCTAAATTTTCATCAAGGCAATTTTCATTTCAAGGTATAGTATAATTGTCAACACAAGAAGTATACATACATATCCCTAAACACAATTTGAGTCCATAATATAGATTTGCATGAAAGGCAAATGACTCAAGGGGTATATATGTATATCTTAAGGTTTGGCAATACAACATATCATGAAGTGAAATACACAATCATAAAGTAATTCAAAAAATGAGAATACAAGTTTAATATGTATGAATCATCAAAACTAGACTATATTCACACATCTAATGGAACAAATAAGCATTCAACCCAACATACATAGATTTATTTGTGTCCCATTATATGTACAAATATGAATCCTAGTCTTAATGAGAACTAACATCTAAACATGTAATCAAATCATTAAGCACAAGACAACACGAATATCATTTTGCTAAAATGAAACTCACACAAATTCATCAAAATTCTTTTATTTGTAACAAAGCTTCTAGGTATATGTATGATTCATCCAAATCTAACAATGTACATACATATCCCAATCACAAACGAGTCTATTAAAAGTAATTGCATGAAGGCAAAAGACTCGATGGGTATACATGTATATTTATTAGGTTTGAAATCAAAATACATATACATGAGTAAAAACATGAAAATAGGCATAGCAAGTATAAATAGAAGAAACATCAATACTAGCTTATACATGTGCATATAGGGTACAAATGAGCATGAAGTGCAAACATATAAAAGTCAATTTGTTCTCACTATGTGTACATGCATACATGCAAGTTTTGATAATATCCACATCTAAACTAGTTTATACCACATGAAGTACAAAAACTAGATAAAAATCATCATGAAAAAGCTAAAACATGATTAATATGTAAATTCACATGTATTAGATTCATGATGTACATTATAGCTAAACAAAAGGTGAGAACACTAAATATGGGTTCATATAAGCAAGTGTGTCTCAATACTATACATGTATGTCAAGATCTAATCAACATGGCATGTACATACTAATCCAAAGACAATGAAAAAACATGCTATAAAACAAATGAATATGAAAGCATGTAAATAATTATGAGGAGTTTAGGAATCGTTACCAAAGTCTTAGAAGGCAACTTTCCTTGTCTCCAACATGGTGGTCCTCTCCACCATCTCTCCCTGAAAGTGATGCATCCAATTGATTTCCTTTAGTCCGGAACGCATCCACTCCAAGGTGTCATCACTCTCACGTCATGTGAGAGCCCACACCTACATCAAAATTATAGGAGGGTGGTCTTTGGTACCCCACATCTTCTTGTTGGGTCCATGGGGTTAGTCTCATTTCTAACCCAAACAAATTTCTTTGCTAAATTAGTAGTATGTAATCTATAAAACAAAATTTAGCAAGGTGGCCCTTACGTCCACAATGTGTACATGTGTACCCATGAGCATACATGTGATGGGTGTGTCCGTGAGGAGCATGTGTATGCCGTGAAGGGTGTGCATACATAAAGGATGGAACTTGTTTCTTTCGAACCAAGGTTTCTAACCGTGAGTGGTTCATGGCACATTGGCTCATAGTGGAGCCCAAACAATCAATCTTCTTCTTAATCAAACAAATATCATCATTATTTTAGAAGAAGTAGTGTGGCATGCATAGGTGAAGTGTGTGATACTACCCTAGCATGGCAAACATGTGTATCAATTTTATTTTGTAAAACTTGTTTTTATCTAAACAAACATTCAACTCATTTGAAATAGAAATTATTTGTTTTTTCAAAGCAACATTCTCTTTTAAAACAAATCAATTTTAGAAGACAAGTTTTCATTCTTCTTTAAAAGGTTTTCACAATCATTTTTATTTTTCAAAATTCATTTTCTTTTAATACAAGATTAAGTTGAGATCTTTGAATCCCTATCATTAGAGATCTCCTCTTTCTCTTGCAAAGCAATATTAAGTCTAGAATTCAAACACTTATTTTCTTTTTTCTATTCCTAGACTTTTCTTTTTCAAATCTTATACTTCTCAATTAATTTCTCACAAACAATTGAAAGTTCTTCATTCAAAGCATGTGGATCACAATATCATTTCTTGAAGAACTAGCATCATCATCACTATCTAATG
Organism: Agave tequilana; assembly: GCA_038442645.1. Classification (NCBI taxonomy): domain Eukaryota; kingdom Viridiplantae; phylum Streptophyta; class Magnoliopsida; order Asparagales; family Asparagaceae; genus Agave; species Agave tequilana. The sequence continues at coordinate 181,581 of JAVJIF010008777.1, forward strand.
GAGTTTCGAGTGTACCTCAAGGGAGTCATCCCTTGGACCATGTAGCATATAGAGTTGGATTCTCCACTAGATTCCTCTTCTTGTTGGATTTGGACTTGAAGCTTGGAGGTGTTGGTGGTTGTTGATAACTTGTTCACACTGCAAAGGCGAATCAAGATTAGAAACACGTAAAGATATTCTTTTGATAAAGTGCTTCTAATGGCTTCTAGGGCTTGTGCATTGGCCCCTATATGATTACCATCACCAAGATAACATCTCTTGGTGCGGCAAGGAGACATGCAAACCTAGGGTCTTTAGGTACATGGACATCCTATACTTCCAAACATCAATGTTGGAAGGGTCAAAGCTAGGAGGGGTCATGAAGTCCATGGTAACTATATATGAATGTGCAAACAAACAAATGCAAATGAGATTAGCAAGCAAATGGATCACTCCTAGGATGTTAAGCCTAAGTATCAGGAGCACTAGCTCTGATACCAATTGAAAAACACCTAGAGGGGGGGTGAATAGGTGTAAGTGCTATCTAAGAAACTTATGCAAACTAAGTGCGCTAAATGCGGAAGCTAATGCAAATTATGCACAAACTAATACAATACAACAAGTGTAGCCGAATTCCCTTGCGAGGCTCTGGACTAACTCCTCTTGATTCCCTTGATATGGGTTGAGGCGCTATGTGAAGCTCTTGTTGGATGAGTACAAGTAGGGCAAACACA